>VUQS01028626.1:0-16290 GCA_015108495.1 Heterochromis multidens | reverse complement strand
TCTCAGACTAAAATGTCAGTCAAGTGTCTTGTAATTGTGCTTTATTAATACCTCACACACCTACAGTTTTTATAAAACTAATAATGCTCCCATAAGCCTCGCGTGCACTTTCTGCCAAGTGCTAATTAGCAAATGTTGGCATGCTTAGGCTACATGTTGCTCTGAGAACATAAATATGAATTCAAAGATGCCAAGAAACTGATGGAAGGCTGATAAGTGAAATGCGCTGCAGAAGCATTTGCAAGCATTTCTATTGTGATGTACTTCCTCCCCATGGAAACACATCACACAACACAACACATCACTCCATAATGCATAAGTTTTATAGCCTCTGTCATGATGGAACAAGCCACAAACTTGGACAAAGTTTGATAATCAAAGATATATTTTGCCTGAAACGTCATTTAGATTATTGTTGTTTTGTTTTGTTTTGTTTTTTCTAACCAGTCACTATAACAACTTGACCATGGCGCTTGTCCAAGTTAATTATTAACCATATATCTGCACTCAACACTGGCAAGAAACAAAATAACATGTGTCTGATAAAATATAGAGGTGAGGAGACTTGTTAAAAATAATGAAATGCTTTGTTTTTCACTCCTGGCAAATGAGCACAACTTGGCTACACAACTGTATCATTGTCAACCCTCCCTCTCTCTCCCAGTCCTGATGGGACACTCCTTCCCTGAGGAAGCCTCCTGCCAGGTGTTAATAGAAACCCTGCTTTCCTGTCCATTCCTCCCTCGATCAAGCGTGAAGCAGAAACAACCCCTTGTGGTGAACGCAGTGTGAAAACTAGGCTACGTTTCCGGCTCTGCAGTCCGTCATGGCCCACTGAGGATCCACTCATGCACACCTTTTCCAGGACAGCAAAGCTTGCACTTCAGGAGGATATTAAATATTCAGTCTCCTGCCTCTTCAGGCCTGCAGGGAAGGGAGGCTTGGGGCTAATTACTGAGCTGGAGGGGGGGCGAGTATGTGTGTGTGTGTGTGTGTGTGTGTGTGTGTGTTTTTGTCTTACTCTCTGTGTGTGTGTTTGTGTCTGTTAGGGGTGAGTGTGTGCCATGGTTGTGCAAAAGCAGCAACAGCCTTGATCAGATTTATCTTCCATTTATGCAAACAGGAAGTGGGACGGGCTGTCCTCATGACTCCAGTGCTTGTCATTAAGGGCTAATGAGGTAACACAACACTGACCATAACCCTCTTTAGCAGTGTATCTGCATCTTAATGTCCCCGCTGCACTGTAAAATACATTCACCTATACATATTTCAGCTTTTAATTGTGCGCTCTGCCAACTACATATAGATATTCTGATTCATTTTATACATTTTGGAGCACAATCATATTGCACTCCATGTGTCCTTACCACATGGTTTCTGTTGCAAAGCACAGACTGCGCTAGCCTAATTTTCTCTTTGTCACAGATTTGTCACTGTGCCAAGTGTCCTCAGTAGACATCCCTCTCTTCCTGTGTAGATCTGTATCACTGTAGTGAGATCACCTCCCTATAATCTCCTCTCTGGCTGACCCTAGTTGGCTTGCTACCAGGGTGGGAGGAGAAAAGGTGAGTGAGAGAGATAATTTGATGGGAACTGGAGCTCATCATCCTTCAGGTGTTCTCTTTACAAAACGTAGCTAGGTTTCAGCAGGATACATTAAACTGCGCTCCAACCTGCTCAGCGCATCCAGCTAGAAAAGTCTTGCTCTGATGAGTGCGGTTTCCACTGAACAGTTCACTTCAGGCTCAGCAGTGAGTCCCAATCTGATGTTGTTTATTCTGAAAGGCTGCTGCTAAATCAGCGTGCACACTGCATGATTTGCTTTTCCTACCACTCCACTTTAGGGTTTCTGCTAAGTTGTATGACCTCCACATCCTCGCAAAGTACTGGAAACAGTGACGCTAACTTTTACCTTTTACAGTTAAGGGTCATGTTCATGTTTTTTTTTAACTTAAGTTGTTTTATTCTCTTGAGTGCAATTTCAGTTGCAGGAAATCTACCTCTAACAGGTCTTATTTGAGAGTTTAATCCATCATTTTGACTCTCTTGGGATCCAGACCAGCAGGCAGGCTATTTCAGGGAAGGCTCTGATAAAGTTTACATTTTGGGGTGCCCTTTAATTCCTTCTCACTTCTAAACTCCTGTCCTATCTTACCTCACCCAAGCAAGGGTTTCACTGCTTTTAGCCCCTCTCTCCTTAAAGGCCAAGCTATGTGCACAAGTATTCACTTGTCAAGATTAATTAAAGCTTATAGACGCTGACTGGTGCGCCTGGGACATAGCCTCCACAGTGACCTTGTGCTGGATTTCACGCTGACTCCGGGACAGGAATAATAGGTGTGGCACACCTACAGAGCCACAACGGTGTAGGCTTCTTAATCCCCAGCACTATGACTAGACCCGGTTGTACTCAGCAGATTATATCATTAGTAGGTAGCTCAGTGCTTTAAAAGGTCTTCAGAAGCCTTTCAGTTGGTCTCACTCACTACGCATGCTGACCTTTGTAGCAAAGTAATTCACCCGGGTTTTCCTGTAGCCCGGGGCATTGAAGGATTATAGCAGAATGAATAGAAATGGAGACAGTGTCAAAGGTTTTTCTTTTTGTTTGTTTTTTTAAAGGGTATCAGTACAATCAGAAACTCACTCTCTCTCGCTTTCTTGTCTTTTGTTTACACTCTCTCCCAGTGTAACACAAGACACTTGCAAAAAAATGCCCCAGAGTTAACATAAGCTCGGACCTTGTTTCTTTTGAAATGCGGACATGACGATAGAAAAGTTAAAGGGGCCGTGAACTAATATCATCAAAAGGATGAGCTGGGGCATTTTAGCTATTTCTGAAAAATGCAGTTAAGCATTGCAAATGGAGCCACACCAGTTTTTCTCTATGAAATGGAGCTTCTCTCGGGACTATCACTTATATCAGATTTGATTCAGCCCAGCGTCTTACCTAATCCCAGCCCTCAAGACCAGCTGTACTGTACCAATGCAGGGTTTGAGTTTGAGTCCCAGTGTTTTTTCCCCATTCATCAGCAGACATCCAGTCACAGACCTGACTGTCAGTTTTCATTAACCAGCAATGCTTAAAAAAGCCAGAAGGTCATTTGAAGAATCTGAGTGTTGTTCTGAAAGAAGCTTTTCAAACCATCTGGATTAAAAAATATTCCATCTAGGCTGTCATCATATCAGATTTTCTCTACATGCTTAACATAGCCAAGAGATGGTTTTAATATCTGCACCAATATTCACCATTAATTGCAATGAAGCAAAATGACTCATTTGAATGTACAGTGATGCATCTGCAATACTTTTCCTCTTTGTTATGAATATAACTTTGATGAATCTGGTTTTGAAATAAAAACTGTGGTGACAGCTCCATATTTAGGGTAATGAGAAGGAGCATTGTATAAAAACAAAACAGATAGCTTTAGACTTGTTGCATACTCAGTGCAGTCTTTTAATCTCCAAATGTTCATTTCTGTCTAGACGACCATCAGTTAAGAGATATACTGATGATCAAGCATTGGCTTCTTGTTTTTCTAAGATTAACAAAATGGATTGGGCAATTACTCTGAAGCTATCCACATTTGGCATGCATGTGCTGATCAATATCCTGCTTTTGATTTTTTTCAGCTCAGCTTTTATAGTCTACAAAGTAAGTAATTTTACAAACAGACCCCCTGAAAAACTGGATTTTAGCTAAATATTACTAAAACAGAAGTTACTGACACCAGTTGTTTACCACATTCTGGTTTACCACAGCACTGACTATGGAGTGCTGTTAAACTGTGAACCAAAGGGGAGAACTGACTGACCTACACTGCTGTTCCTGGGAAATAGCAATAGATAAGTATAGAGTACTGGGGTCTATACATCAGACATTATTAACATTTATTTGTCTCTGTGTTTTCTAGATCCTGGCAATCATCTCCATCCTCTTCATTGTGTTGTCCACCATTGCCTTGTCTCTGAACACACTTCCAGAGCTGCAGGACACAGATGAGTTTGGTCAACCCACTGACAACCCACAACTGGCCCACGTGGAAGCTGTGTGTATTGCCTGGTTTACTATGGAGTACCTGCTTCGCTTTCTCTCTTCCCCCAGCAAATGGAAGTTCTTTAAAGGTCCTTTGAATATTATTGACCTGTTAGCCATCCTGCCCTACTATGTCACCATCTTCTTGACAGAATCCAACAAGAGCGTGTTGCAGTTTCAAAATGTGCGCCGCGTGGTTCAGATTTTCCGGATCATGCGGATCTTGCGTATTCTGAAGCTAGCTCGTCACTCTACAGGTCTTCAGTCCCTGGGCTTCACTCTCAGAAGGAGTTATAATGAGCTGGGCCTCCTCATCCTCTTCTTGGCTATGGGAATTATGATATTCTCCAGTCTGGTGTTCTTTGCTGAGAAGGATGAAGAAGACACCAAGTTTAAGAGCATCCCAGCTTCCTTCTGGTGGGCTACCATTACTATGACCACAGTGGGTTATGGAGATATTTACCCAAAAACTCTACTGGGAAAGATAGTCGGTGGTTTATGCTGCATTGCAGGAGTTCTGGTGATTGCCCTGCCTATCCCCATCATTGTAAATAACTTCTCCGAGTTCTACAAAGAGCAAAAGAGGCAGGAGAAAGCCATCAAAAGAAGGGAGGCTCTGGAGAGAGCTAGGAGAAATGGTAGCATTGTCTCTATGAACATTAAAGATGCATTTGGTCGCAGTGTGGAGCTCATGGATGTAATGGTGGAAAAATCTGATGAAAAGAAGGAGAAACTCCATGATAATCATGTGTCTCCCAATATCCACAAAGGGACTCCCAAACACAAGTCAAAAACCAACCCCAGTAGTCCCACCAAGACCCTTGAATCAAACTATGAAGAGCAGGCCAAGCCTTCTAGCAGCCCCCAGCACCTCAGTGCACAAAAACTGGAGGAGCTGTACAACAAGATGACCAATACCCAGTCGCAACCCAGCTTCAATGGCAAGGAAAAGTGGCAGTTGTCCAAAACATGTAGACAGAGAGCTGAGCTTGAAATGGGAAGCATCCCCACTGAAGCTATCTCAAGCACAGTGGAGGCAGTGACAGACATGAAGAGCATGTCCAGTATCGACAGCTTCATCAGCTGTGTCACTGACTTACCCGAGAGCTCTCGCTTTTCCCAAAGCCCCATCAGCAACATGCCAGGGAAGGTCAGTACAAACCCAAGCCTGGAGACCACCTTGGAAAATGAGCATGAAGGCACCACTACGCCCTTGACAGGTGAAGGTATCAAGTTTAGCCTGTATTCTGACAGCCCCAGAGGCACGCATTTCAACAACCCACTCAAAAGTCGTTCTCTCAAAGTCAACTTCAGAAGTGGCGAGGATTCAGGGATGGGAGTCCTCTCTGACAGCTCATCCGTGCAGAGCCCCGAGGTGTCCATCTACACAACTGCAAGCAGCAGGACACCCAGCAAGAGCCCAGAGAACTTACCGCCTAGTATGTTCACATTCCACGATGCATCCGTCAGTAAGTTTATTGATGCTGACACAGATGAGGAGGAGCACCCGCATGATGGTTCGGGCCCCAACCCAACCCAAAGACTCCTGGAGAAATCCAGCCCCAAGTTTGGCCATTGCTCCAGTTTCCAGCAGGGCCCCAACCACATGGAGTGCCTCCAAAGGAAGGTTGGGAACAGCACACTGCCGTTAGAGGGGCAGGAGAACCATGTGGCTCAGGAACTTCAGCCACTTCAGGGAGAGAAGAGTCACTCTAACGCTTAAAGAACCAAAAGGAAAGAGACAACGAACAGAATGAGAGTAGAAAGCAAAGGAGGTGGAGAGCAAATAAGAAGCACAGTGAACCTCCCAGCATTATGAAAGGCATGGAAAACACTTGCAGGGACATTTAAAGAGTTACAAAAATACTTCTCCCATGAAGATACAATAATTGTGCACACTGGGAAAGAATTTTGTGTTCTCTCAAGCTTCTTTCTACTAATGACTCCTAAATAAATCCTTTTAGCAGAAGACTCTTAATTTAAAAAAAAGGCAAGGAATGCATTCTGAGGAGTTTTACAATTTATATATTTGTTTTAGCCCATCTAGTTGAGTACAGTTATTCTTTTTCATAAGACAAAAACCTACTTTTCTGATTCCGGCATCCCTGGATACCACTTAGAAGCCACGATAGCAAAGGCTGTCAAATCAGTAGCAAACCACAAAGGGCATTGAAACATGGCATATTTCAGCTGAGATATTTCAGCTGTAAGGGGAACATGCATTTTCTTTTACTTTCTATACAGTGTATAACTATATACAGTGTATACTGCAAAGGCAGAGTGGTGGGAAAATGTGTAGTTTGTTTCCTTTAACTTCCTTCCTCAAAACTGGCCTTAGTACATGTTGTCTCCTATGTTTTATGTTTGTATGGCAGAGTAAAAGCCAGAAACTGACAGGCAGACAGACAGCATATATGTGTGCACAATAATTACCTTTCATATCTACTATATTTATTCTTATGTAGCGTTTGTGGTCTCTTGTCTTAAGTGTGATCTTAAGTGAGAATCAAGTGTTTCAGTCTGTTGTCGTCCAACAGGAGTTTAGTGTTGTGCTCGTTGATATTTTTTCACAGATTACATAAAACAACACAGAGACACACTGTGAGGTTGCATCCATAAATGTCCTTCCTGTTCCCATTGTGCCAGACTGCTGGCAAGAGAGAGAGAGAGCACCTTTTTATTATTAACACAGAAAATGTTGTGTTATCCGTGTTTGTTTACCTATTTTCTTTGTTTCTAAATGTCTTTGCGTGTCGCTGAGACTTCATGTCAAATCTGGAGGAAAACAAAAAAAAAAGGTCATGAGCTGATGAAAACTTTCTCGAAGGAGCTAGGAGGAGTCACCATTCCTGTTGTAGCTGATAAACTTTGCATAAAACCACACTGCTTTATGAGCATCAAAATAGCTGGAAGGACAGCAGTGAAAATCACAGAGATTTTCTATGTTGAGCTTCCAGTTTTGTAGGAGTGTGAATATTGTACATTTATAACTACAAGAGTAGAATCTGTTACAAAGATACACATTTATTGTACAAGGTAAAGAATCAAAATCATTTATATTTTTAAGATATTTTCTAAAAGAACAGATTCTTAGATAAATATATTGTGCTAATCTCATAGTTTTGCATTTCAAATATATCTACTGCATTATTTTGAAGGAGTTGCATTTATTAGACAATATTCTGTAGTAGATACATTTGTATTGTTTGCTACTGTCTCCCTGTACATTTCTGTCTCTCTGTTCTTTGTGTGATGTAAAGAACCAAAGAATTGTTGTTTCTCATAACTCATACAGACAATTTATCTCAAAATATTAGAAATTGAAGCATTCCTTTTCTAAACAACAGAATCTGACATATTTCAGGGAGCCATACTCGCTCATTCGGGACAAACGTGAGCTAGAGAGAGCATGCTGGCCCCTGAAGAAGATGAGTTCTGATGGAGGATGAAATAATAAAATGAAAAATGAAGATGGGAACAAAGCACTTTATTTCACATCCATTTAGGGAGCTAATTTGATTATTTACACTCTCTGGATCCTGGCAAGTGATTCGCTTCCAGAAATCCAAAACATTATGCTCAAATGAGTCCACATGACATCTCTTATAAACTTAAAGACACCTCGCAGCTATGTACAGCTTGCCATTCTGGCACACAAACAGCAAGGAGGTACATTAGGCCATTTTAGTTCAACCAGGGATCCTTCATCCTGCTTTTATGAATGCACCTGATTACCGGACACATGAACAGTCTAGGTGTTGATCGTCTGGTGGTCTTATGCTCTTTCTTACAATAATCATGCAAGTATGGGTTTTATATGATTATTAACTTATGACATATCATGCAAGCAAGCTACAAGCAGCAGTTTTTAGTAGTGGACCTTAAGCTTAAAAGAAATATTTACTGTTGTGCAATGTTTGCAGTCATTAGACAAAATATGAGTTAGATATTTCTGTGCCTTTGCTTTTAAAAACGCCTACTCTGCACATTTAATCTGTCGCTGTGCCCTGTCTAATGGAGCCTGAATGACAATAAAACAAACTGTACAGCAAATAAACACATAGAGAACTGGGTCATCATGCTGTCAGACTGATATATTAGATATCTACAGCTCTCAGTCTAATGTCTTTCCTGTGCACTTACACTCAAAAGCGCCAAATGTGTGCATGGAAAAGGCCCGGTCCACACAAACAAACAGGTGGGGACTCGCTCGGTAGAGTGAACGACCACTGTTGCCATGGTGATGGTTGGGATGACTGAATGGCTCAGATTTGATGCAAGCAAGTAGCCGAATTTGTAGAGATGGAGTCCTTAAGGACTCAAATAGCATATTGAGAGTGCAGACAGCATTCACATTCTGTTCATTCCTCTCAGTTTGTTCCCTGCTCACTTGTCACATGAGTGTGGTGAAGACTTAAAGAAATGGGTAAACAGAAAACTGGATTATGGGCCTCTTAACAACAGTCTGATATTCCTTTAGTTCATTATTTCCTTTTTCATAGAAACATGCACACATCTCAGCAAAGAGAACAGACAGAGCATGAACATATACCTGCATCTAAGGTGATACTGCAGTTTATGAAAAGTTATGCTACCTAGCTGTGCAGTCGAGCTGTCAGCCTGATTAAACCGACGTTTCTCTGCTCCTTCACCTCATGACCAACAAAGATAGAAGTTAATAATTCAGAGGAGAGCACTGATATATTTCTCCTCCTTTTTTTGCTTGTTTTTGGTGAGAGTAAAGCATTTCTCAGGCAAAACAACTGCCATGACATTGTGTCAGTAAGAAGCAAAGTTACGCAGCCAGGTTATATCACTTGTATGTATTTTCCATCACAAGGACCTGCCTTCTACTTGAGTCTTCTGTGCAGAATGACAATGCAAAGCATGCAGATGAGGCATCCTTTTGAGGATGTTTTTAATTCAGTGATTCTATAAAAATAATCCTGGGCATGCACAGGAAAGGTCTGGGTCTGCAGGAAAGGCTCAGTTACAGCAATGTCTTTGGTCAGATGGTGTCATGCAGTTTTTGAGGAACAAACTTTGCCGCAAAGCCTGGCAAAAGGGTCACTGGTGTGACTGTGTAGTTACTTTTTTTTTCTTGCAGCCCAGCCCAGTGCTGCATTGTAATGGAATAAAAATGTCAAACTGACAAATGGTCATATAACTTTCACTGCTGAAGGTGCTAGAGACATAAGAAAAGAAAAAGAAAAGGGGGGAGCATGTGTCACATGGTGAAGAATGAGGGTTCATTAGCATTCAACAGTCAGACATGCAGTAAATAATCTTGGAAAATGAGCCTCTAATCTAGTTGACTTTCTAAACAAGCCATAGTATATTTGAATGAATACAACTTTTGTTTTCTGTGTTGGATGAATGTTAACAATGTCCTTATTGCTTTTTATATAATTTCCTCTTGTTTTCTGAACTGCACTTTATTTATTTTTTCTGAATTAAATCCTCTGCTTCTTAGTGAGAATAGGAATTATAATTTTTAAAAAAAATCAAACATACAAAGTTACATATTGGTTCAAATACAACTCCCAAAAGCACAAATTAGATTATCACTGAGTAAGCATTTCAAGCCAAATACAGACACATCATTTTATTTTTAATAATTTTCTTCCCCCTTTCTCCCTCCTTCAGGGAAATAACTATTCTGTTCAAGTCACACAGGTCTGTACGCTGCCCTATCTGTGTCTGGGAAATTGTTTGTTTTGTAAAGTTTAGTACTTTGTACCAGTTGACTTTGTAGAATATTATCTTTGTGGTTTCCCGTTGTTCAGTGCATGTAGCGCTATTAAACTTTGACACACAGAACTTGTAAATATTATCTTAAAAAAAAAACAAGAAAAGAAAAAGCTATAGGAAAATGTCTATAATGAGCAATTTTGAAGCAGATTTCTCATTTTACTGACTGATGCTTAATAAAAGACAATAATCCAGTGTTGTGAGTCTCACTGTTTTTATAAAACTAGTGAATACATAACAACATATGACAGCAAAGTGGAGAGATTGTACAAGCCTGAGCTAAAGGGTCATGGATAAACGCTACCTGTCTTATACAACAGCACCCTCTAGTGGTATGTTTTCGTATTCATTAAAAAATTAATACGGATCTAACTGCTGACATTAAACTTGCAGGGGTGGGCAATTGATTTTCCCATGGAGCCACATGAGAAACTGGGACTGTTGTGGAGGGCCACAACAATAAGCTTATAAAGCGATATAATTAATAATGAGCAGAATATTAATTATATCTCTTTATAGGCTTATTTCTGCAGACAATAACAGTTGCTTCATAGGCCTATTGTAAGGTAAAGACCTTACAATATTAGAGAGAAAGCTCCAACAATCACACAATCCCATATGAACAAGCACTTGGCAATGGTAGGAAGGAAGAACTCCCTTTTAACAGGAAGAGACCTCCTGCAGGATCAGGCTCAAGGAAGGGGCAGCCAACTGCTGTGACCATTTAGGGGTGTTGCAAAAGAGAAGAGAAAAAAGGAGAGTGTACACAGACAAAACACACAATATGGGAGAGAGCGCAGACACAATTTCTGTTGGGACAATATGGTACCTCAGGTCCTTAAGATATGATGGGGCCTGACTATTCAAGAGTTTGTATGCAAAGAGAAGGGTTTTAGCCAATGAAGAAAAGCAATAAGCAATAATATAGGAGAAATATGATCTCGCTTTCTAGTCCCCATTAGTATTGTCGCTGTGGCAATTTTAATTGAAGGTTCACTCTATACATTTCATATTTTGACCATTTTAAAGGGAAGGTTTACAAATGGTAGTGAGACCTGCTATGATGTATGGTTTGGAGACAGTGGCACTGACAAGAAAACAAAAAAAAAACCCAGGAGGCTGAGTTGGAGTTGGCAGAGTTGAAGATGTTAACATTTTCATTGGGAGTGAAAATTAATATTTCAGAGGGACAGCTCAGGTTGAGCAGTTTGGAGACATAGTCAGAGAGGCAAGGCCGAGATGGTTTGGACATGTGGTGAAGATGGAGCTGCCAGGCAGGAGGAAAAAAGGAAGACCACAGAGAAGAACGGTGGATGTAGTGAAGGAGGACATGCAGAGGGTTGGTGTGACAGAAGAGGATGCTAGGGACAGGGTGAGAAGGAAGCAGATGATCAGTTGTGGCAACCTCTAAAGGGAGCAGCTGAAAGAAGAAGATGAAAAAGACTATAACCAAAAAACAAAGACTATTTTTCAGTGAGTGAAAAAGTTTTTACTAATGAATTCAGTCACAAAGCTGATGACAGGTTTTCATTTGTCATGCTACATTACATCATTCTACATCATGACCATGGTTTTGAAAAGGATGACATCATAGTAAACGTGAGTCACAACTTTTGGCTTTTCACACATACTTCATGTCATGTACAGCCACGACCTTAACTGAACTAGTCACGTCTGTTACAACTCAATAGAGTTGCACTGCAATTTTTCAAAACAATAACACAGTAATGTTAAGTGTGACTTACAGCAGATTAAGAGAAATCTTCAGAGAATATGAGTTTATGAAAAATGCCACTTATTAGGGATTTGTGCCCACGTGTTGAACAGTTTATCAGCTTAACATTTTGTTCAGAGTTGGATAATCCTCACATCATGGATCAGGAATAACTTTCTACTAAGATAGGAAAAGAATGTCTATGTAATAGGTCATGGATTAAAAATACATATCCTAAAGTAGTTTAATGTGGTAACTGTGATACAGGTAAACTAAAAGTTAAACATAGCTCAGAATTAAAGCTAGGACTTACTTTGAAACCATGTTTATTTATTATAAGGGGGACAGACATTTTTTAAAAGTGAAAATATACAATAAAAAATAATAGTAATAAGTAATATTTATATTGTTAATAGTAAAAAATCAAATAAAAAATATATAAGAAAGTTAAACCCTTTCAATCCAAACAAAGCTGAATGCCTGATTTACTTGGGTAAAAACACAAGTCAATAATTATGTTTGGTTACACAAAAATTAATACACGGCGATGTCTGTATATTATGTGTGTAGACCCGGGTTAATATAGGTAAGTCAAACAAAATTAAAACTAGGTGTAGTAAAATATTTAGTTAACTGACATTTAAAATAAAATAAAAACGACACTTTTGAGAAAATAAAGTCTTTTGTCAGTTTGGTAACATTTGTCTGCACAACCTGCCTGATTATATTTTTGTGCCATTTATTCAGTTGTTATGTCATGACTGCGAGTTAGGTGTCTTCACAAAGTGTTTGCGTTTGTATTGTAACACCTAGTCTGATTTTCTTAAATGTCACCCCCTTACAAATACCGTATTGTATTAAAATGACTGAAAGTAACACTGATACTAGTAAAAATTAAACATTTTAGAATTAAAAGTTTCAGCTGTAACGAGCAAATTCACTCTAGAAACTATATGAACCTAAACTATAATGAAAACACAAACTCAAAACTAAAGAAAAATAACAACTAATTAGAAAATAGACTATAGTAACTCTGGTGTGGACTTCGTTTAGTGGGACTTTGGCTCTGGACTTCAGAAAAGTGAGAACAGTGTTATTTTAATCCCTGCCTCAATCTCACAGCCGCTCTTTATGAACGAGTTATGAATGTGCACGAGTTAGTCAGTCAGCTCCTTGTTCATCAAACAAAAAGCTGCTCTGTTGGTGGCGTCCTATAATCTGGCATAGTTACATAAAACAGCCCTCCAACCCCAACGTCACACGGAGAGACAACCAATACTCCAAAGCTTGGCAATCTTTGTATGCGGCTCTTTGGCTTCTCCTGGACGCAGAAGGAGCAGGTGTGTCTAACCATCATGATTGTGTTAGTGGACTTGTTACTGATGCTAATCGACCTAACCTGCTCTATCCTGAGCGCCATTCTCCAGACTTTCCTCCGGCCGAGGCTTAAATGCATCGATGGGGAGCTGTGTCTGATCACGGGAGCCGGGGGCGCGCTGGGTCGCCTGTTCGCCCTGGAGTTTGCCAAAGAGGGGGCGCACCTGGTGCTGTGGGATTGCAACGCAGCTGCAAATGAGCAGACTGCCAAGCTGGTGCGGGAGCTGGGGGTTCAGGTGCACACGTACACGGTGGACCTGTCCAAGCGTCCGAGCATTTATGACACGGCGAACAGGGTAAGAGCAGAGGTCGGGTATGTCTCTATACTAGTCAACAATGCAGGCGTGGTGGCTGGACGGAGGTTGCTGGAATGTCCAGACGAGCTTTTGGAGAGGACTCTGCTGGTGAACTGCCACGCGCTTTTCTGGGTGAGACTTGATGCATCTTTTTACGCATACATTCGTGAACACCGCGAAGCACCACTTAAAAAGCGATCCACCGGTCTGACATGGGTTATGTAACACCTATTTACTGTCCTCCCAGCTGGCTTCGGTTGTGCTTGTGCACTGATGTGTCAAGAGATCCGAGAGCTTATCGCGCTGCTAAGCTGGTGGATCGTAACTGCACCGCATGTCCTGGCTGTAAGATGTCCCCAGGTTCTCCAAAATAATAAGATACGCTACAAGCCGGCATGAAGTTAGGCATGTGACCCTGCTTTTGATCCTCTTAAAGCCTCAGTCTCCTGCTCATAAATTAAAATTGGTAATAAACGGATTTGCGTAAAATTAGCCACAGACATACGGTGGGCGGCAGTTCTCTCCATTATTTTCAAATGGGTTACACCTGATCTGTCAAAGGAGACTTGCTTCTCTTCTGATTAACCCTGTGTTTGCGTTTATCTGTGCAATTCCACGTTTCAGTATTTGAATAAATATTCATAGCACAAGTACAGTATCAGTTTAAGTCATAAAGGTCTTAAAACACAAAGCAAGATCCATCAAACAATAAAGTCTTCCTTCATGCGCATATTCCCATAGCTTCAAAGGTTCTGAGGGTTTTGGTATGTATATTTCTCAAAATGCTATTTAGGCAAATTATATAAACTATTTTACATTAAAGTCAACCTGGATTCAAATATTTTTCTTTGCATGTCCAGTTAAGTGTTCATTTGCCATTAACAGCAATTTGGGAATGTCCTCACTTGACTTTTTGCCCCATAAAATAGCTTTTATTGCTATTGAGCTATTGTGCTTATTTATAGCTCCATATTTTTATTCTTGGACTTCTTAATTATTTTATACTTGGCCTGACAGCTCATCCTTTGTCTGAAACAAGCCCTTTTAGCTCCTATGCCTTTAAGGCCACCTCCTTTTAGCATACTTTCCTTCTGATTGGCTTCCCCTCACAAACCCAAGGTTTAATCAGCAGGTGGGTGGGGCTGGTGTATTCACAGCCAGAGCTGTGTGCTGGTGCTGACATCACACAGAGCCAAGTGTAGAAAAAACTGTCTGAAACAGAGCATTTAGAGCAGTCTGGAGTCTGAGCTTTTAGCTCGCTTATTTGCATACACTGACCCCATTATCTGAAACTTTTAAATATGAGCACCTGCTATTGTAACAGTATGAGATAAAATAAGGAAAAGCACAATGGGTCCACTTTAATTTCTGAAAAGGGACACAGTGTAGGCTTGTGAACAAATCAGATTTTGAGCTTTCAGCAAAGGTTTATGGTTCTTGGCCCCCATAATAAGTTATTCATTTACTGCCACCACCTTTTGAATTTCACCCAACAGATGACAAAGGCTTTCCTGCCTCAGATGAAAGAACGAAACCATGGCCATATTGTAACCATCGCCAGTGCACTTGGACTGTTCAGCACCGCCTGTGTTGAGGTATCCTGCAAGTCTGCAAAGAACTGTTTGACCTGAAACAGAAACATCCAAAGCATATGTTAGCTGACATGACAACTCATTTAAAGGCTTATCTCTCTGCTCTTACTGCTTTCCCCTCCAGGATTACTGTGCTAGTAAATTTGGAGCTGTTGGATTCCATGAGTCACTGGCACACGAGTTGATAGCAGAAGACCTGAATGGCATCAAAACCACTTTAGTGTGTCCTTATATTGTAGATACAGGGATGTTTGCAGGCTGCGAAATCAGGTGAGATTATATTATTCAATTTGAACTTGCTGGGTGGTAAAAGTGGAATAAAATAACATCTTAGTGTGTACTTTTATACCTCTATATTGTATATACCTCTACTAGGAAAGAGCTTCGGAGCCTAATCCCACCCCTTGAGCCTCTCTACACCGTGCAGCAGTCAATGAAAGCCATTCTAGCAGAACAGCAAATGATCTGCATTCCTCGTCTTATGTACATCCCCTTTCTTGCAAGAGCGTAAGTACTAATTAGATTATCTAACATTGTTAGCTGCTTTTACCAAGGTTTAAATTAAAATGGGGGTTTTGTTTTCCATTTCTAGCTTGCTACCTTGGGAAGCAAATGTTGCAACATATCGCTTCATGGGAGGGGACAAGTGCATGCTACCATTCATCAAGAACATTGAAATGAAGGCATCCAATGGACATACCAAATTGTGCTAACTTTTCTGATAGTCTTTATAATCTTCTGTGAAAACCCTGAAGGCTGATACAGTATATTATAAAATACATGACACTGTTATTAGAAGAGAGACTTCAGTATCTGCACTTTCATTTTTACCAGAACATTTTGTCATGAATGATGAGCTCAATAAAGTAAAATAGTCATAGGTCATGCTTAAGGGCCTTGAAAATTAAATAAAAACAATTCACAACAGAATAACCAGAGAGACCGCAGTGATAACAGATCAATACAAGTGCTTCTTTTTATTCACATTAACAAACAGTGCGGAAACAAAAACTAGACATTAACAAATCTAAGGGAAACATGCAACAGAAAAATATTAAGCTTTGTTTGAGCCACAGACTATAGCCTCAGTAACTGTAAAAAGGAATTCAAACATACAAAAGAAATGAGTTAAACCCTCCTGTTTGAATGAGATGTTCAGCATTCCATATTACTGTTCAATTTTTACATCTGCTGTTGCTGTCGTCTCTGAAAAACGTCTCAGATAAGTGCTTCACAACCTGACATCCAAATCCTTGTTAGCCTTTCCCACAAAACAAAAAAGGCCCAAATATCCAAAAGTAATTGAGTTTTGGTCATGTTCTTTTCTTTTTTTTTTTTTTTTAAAAAAAAACCCTTAAAATGACTTCCATTGGAGTATACACCCTGAATTCAGGCAAAAATTATTTCTCTGGTAAATTCATCATTAACTTTCAGGTCTCAAGTTCAGCTGAAGCAGGTCTGTCATGTGACCGGGGGCCAATGTGGCTACTCCTGCAGTGTATTGAGATATATCATTGTGTGAACGCC
>VUQS01028624.1:0-13896 GCA_015108495.1 Heterochromis multidens | reverse complement strand
CCACAGCTACTACTCCCACCACCGTGTTTCACTGGGGAGATGGTGTTCTTTGGGTTATACGCCTCTTCTTTCTTTCTCCAAACATAAGCAGTTCTATGACCAAAGAGCTCCAGTTTCATCTCATCTGACTAATGGACGTGCTTCCAGTATGCATAATCTTTCTCCATGTTGTCCTTAGCATACTTCAGTCTGGCTTGAAGGTGTCTCTTCTGTAGCAGTGGAGTTTTTCTTGGTCTGCAACCTGGCAGTAAATTCCTGTGCAGGGTTCTAGTGATCTTGGCAGTTGTTCTGGGCTCTGTAGACACATCTCTCACTAGTTTACTTTCCAGAGTCTTTGAAATCTTTCACATCCTACCTCTACCAGGCTTGTTCTGTACTGTGTGGCTTTCTTTGAATTTCTTGATGATAGTTCTCACTCCAGTTCTTGACACTTGGAAACGCTGTGATAACTTTGTATATCCATCTCCTGCTTTGTGAGCATCAATAATTCTTTTTCTCAAGTCTAAACTGATTTCTTTTGTTTTTGGCATGATGCTTTCTCAAGTGACAGCTCAAACCCTCGCTGAACTTTATATACTGTGTGTAAATTGGAAGATAACCCACAGTTTTAACTTGATTTTACAAGGTTTGAGCATTGCAAAGTTAAAGCACATCATTGCAGAGCAGCAGTTTGTGCTATGGCTCAAAAAAAGGTCAGTTTTTCAGGGGGGTAATAATATTGACCTGGGTAAGTTTTGTTTTTTTGGAAATAATTCTGTTACTGTGTGCAAATAGAAGTAATTTATACTTTCTAAAGAAAACTAGTATATTTATAAATGCTATAGTGAAAATCCTTTGCTCTGTTAAAAAGCACTTGGGAAAATTTTGACAAAGAAATTTCATAGAGGGGCTAGTGCTACATACACACACACATAGATCTTGCTCAAACAATGGAAAGATAACAGCTCTCTTCTTGCTTACTGTCTCTTTGTCAAACAAACACACTGCTTGGTAGATCAGATATCGTCAGGAGAGGGGAGTTTGTGCTGTAAATGAAGTCTTCATGTCTGCCGCAGGGAGTGAGGGTACTCTGCTGTCAAAGAGTGAAAAATAAGACTAAATGTACCTAGATCACACGGTGTGGGGACAAGGCAAAGCAGGAGGAGTTGATAAAGATGGTACACTCAGCTTTCAGCTAGACGCCTGCTGTGAAGAGAGGAGTAAGAGCAGGAAAAAAGTGATGAGAAATGTTATAAAATAGAGAAATTACACTCCCTGCTTTCAGCCGGATGGTCTCTGCATGAGACGGAGAGTGTGTCACTGAAATGCTGCTACTTTATTTAGTAAGTAAACAGACATAGCACACGAGATGGCTAATTTTTTCTGACAGTATTTCAGGACTGACAACCAGCACTCCAGTAGCACTAATAACTAACATTGTTGGTATGAATATGCAAGAGGTGTTCTGTATCAGCATCCCTGTTCATAAAATATCAAATACATTTCACTCAGGGAAATGTGCCTCTCTTGCACTGAATATAATATAGTTAATGTTTCTGTCTCTTGTTGGACTTTGGGTTCCACAGCCACAGCTATTATAGACTGTGAACAAAACATGAATTCAGTCTGAGGACACCACTTGTAAGGATGGTTTTTTTTAGGACTTTTTTAGAAGCATTTGCCCTTCTATATTAAGCCCAGCATTTTTACTCTTGTTCTCTGCAGGTACCTTTTCTTTTTACTTTTTGACCTCACTCTTCCAACTCCTCACAAGCAATTCGTTAAGAATCAAAAGTCTGTGTCTTCCAGGTTGCCTCTACCGGGGTCAGGAGTGTCGGCTGGTGATCCACTATGAGCAGGGCTTCTCTGTTCTGGCTGACCCGAAAGCAGGAGATGGGGAGGACTTTGAGGAAAGAGTAGCTCATACTCCTAGCAAGCCCCAAGTACTCCTCTCCTACCCCTTTGAAAAACTAAAGATGTCTTCAGATGACGGAGTGCGCATGCTGTTCCTCGACTTTGGGGGGAAGGAGGGGGAAATTGTGAGTTGTTTTTTTTGTTTTTAATTTACATTTTGACACACAAACTGTAACAAGACATGTAAAATATTGATAGTGGGTGATTGTTTTGTTTTGTTTTTTTCAGCTACACCATAGTTTAATAGACACACATCATAACGCATCATAACGGCACTTATATGAAGTCATGTATTTTGGTTCAGCACAATTTAATAAAAGAAATGATTTTCAGTTTCTTTCAGTTTCCGTTTAGAAGTGAGCAATTTTTTGTCCCATCTGTAGTGTTGAATCTAGAGTTTTAGTTGCATAGTTTTATGCAACGATTACCCATTCTGCATGACAGTTTTCTAAGATTTCTTGGTAGTAAACATGGAAACAATCGCTTGTTTTACTGACAAGCCAACAGGGCATGTAATGGGTCACATGAGCAGTGCATGGCTTGCCATTACATATCAATTATTTGTTTTTCCTATATTCTAAAGGCCCAGTAATTCAAATTTTAAAGATGCTGTGTCCTAATAACCATGAAAAAGTGTTTAAGTGTTGTATTTATTTTACTTTAGAAATAACGCTGAGTAAAAAACAAGTATTCAATATCAAGCTTACATTGGTGTGGTCACATACAGCTCACAGTAAACAGAATAAGTTCATTCCCACTCTCAGGGGGCTTCGCAAGGCCTTCTGGGAATTGAAGAGCACAAGCTGCAGTGAGCGCAACAGGAAGAGAGAAAGTGGTACAGCAGAAAGTAAATTACAGCACTTTATCACAAAAGCTGAAATGAAATAAACTTCATACACACACATACTTAGGTCTTTAAAGGTAAGATTGTGCGAGAGGGAAGTTTTCTTTAAAAATAACCCGTCACTTACTGTAAGAGTTTTAATCTGTTTTATACCACCCAGCAGTTCACTGATTAGATGTCCAGGTGGCTTGTGTTTCAGAGGCCAGCCTCAAGTAAATCGGGACCAGAAAACAACGGAGTGCAAACACAAGCCGATGTGTGCATCAGTGTGTTTGAAGTTGGATTTTATGTGAAAATACTGATATGAATATTAATGTGACTATCGTGAACCTTTCCCCGGACCCTTAAACAAACTGTTCACCCAGAAAAACAACATTTCTTTTTCATCACTCATAAAACCGTGTCATTTACTGTATGCTGGAAGAAAAAGTGATGGTGAAAAAATATAGACTCCCCAGGCTTATGGGATTTAGAAATTGGAAACGGAGGCATTTATGTCAACGCCTCGATCTGTTATGACAGTCCACATACAGCTCTGTGTAAAACTTCTGTCGGGTACACTCGTGTTTGACTGCTCTGTTTATGCTGATAGCAAATAAGCAAAGACTTTGGAGCTTTGAATCAAAACCCACTGCTGGCTACCTTAGCAGAACCGGCTTTATATAGTGTTTCTGAATCCAAGCACAGCTATAGGCTTCATAGGAGAAATCCCAAGGCATTTGTGGATCTGGCTGATGGCTCATTAGCTCATCATTTGAAAGAGGAGATAGCTAGGCCTTTTTTTTTTCCACAGTGTTGACTGTCCCGTCAATTTAGCAGGATCTAAACTTGTCTAATTTTGTCATAGATGCCCGTGACAGAAAATGTGTAAAATCAATAATAATATATGGTTCAGTCATAGTGTAGTGACATGTAGATCTGCTCTGGCTTCACTTGAATTTCTGCAGTGTTACAGTTGACCAGCTAAACAGTAGTTTTAGTGTGAATTTATGGGTTAAATCTCCCTATAGACCTGAGGAACAGGATATGACTCATAGTACCGGTGAAATCACCCACTGTTGATTGAGGCTGTGATAGAGCTGTGTTCATAGTGATGTGGTGTTTGTGTGCATACTTGTGTGTGCTTGGCACCAGCTAGGGCTGTCTAATTCTTGCCACATAGAGAACTGTTCATGTGCAGTTAGTTTTGAATATATTTTTATGGTTTTATATGCTTTGCAGAACCTTTTTCTTTTCAGTTTTTTTTTTTTTTTATAGAGCATTATCTCTCATTTTTATTCCTGCTATGTTTGTCTGTATTCTGTTTTGTTCTAGTTTTTAATCCTGTTGTTTTCCCTTTCTTCTTACAGCAATTGGACCTCCACTCATGTCCGAAGCCGATTGTCTTCATCCTCCACTCCTTCCTGTCTGCTAAGATCTCCCGCCTCGGTCTGGTGGCTTGACGTCGTCTCCATAAAGGGGCATTTCACCTCCTTTGAAAGCAGAACTCCACCTTGTATGTCCACCTATCTGCAGCCTGCATGCAGTAAAACCACCTCAAACTCCTTCAGTCGGAAACTCGAGCTGAGTGAATGTAGCTTCTATCTGGAAATAGAACTTTTTGGGGGCCTCCAACTCTATGTTTAAGAAAAAAATTAAGAAAGCGATCAAAGTAAAAATGTGCTCTTGACACAGACAGATTCTCTGTAAGGGCTGCATGGACTGAAATGTTGACTGAAGAAACACAGAGGAAAGTTCAGACTGGCCTAGATACAGAAGGATGATATAAGGACGCATGGAAAGGAGCAGATCGGGCATTGCTGTCACGTTCGGATTTGGAAGGACTGTCCACGTGTAGCAGGGTTGGGATGAATTCACTTTCAATTCAATCAAAATACAAGGCAAACTGCCTTCCATTTACCAATTAAATAATTTATTTACCATTAGCTCTGAAAGGACATTCTGAATTTCACTTGTCATTTTTCTTCCACAAACACTTGACACGCTGTGGAAAAACTTTGCGCATTTGTCTTTATTAGCGTCCCCTGAGATGTCTCGCTAGCAGTGTCAGCATTCATCATCGGAGCTAGACGGCACAGTCCGCGACTGTGATTCCCACAGTGTGACAGCTCATTCAGATTCAAAATATCACAGTGTTCTTTTAACACACTGCACACGATAAGCATTTGGTGGCCCAGCATTTGAGCTGACAGTGATCTGACAGTTAAATTAGCATTACATGCATGGAGTTTTACGTTCAGGATGTAAGGATGCGTGTGATTAAATTATCCCTGGTAGTACTACAGCTAAATAAGATATCAAGATAAATAAGATAAATAAGATATATGTACTTTGGAAAACCTATTTTGAGCAGATAATTAAAAGCAACAGTTTGATCTTTTAGGTAAATATGCCCGCTGATGTTCTTGCTGAGAGATGACTGCTATAAGCACTTGCGACCACTTTGTTAGGAACTACTAATAATATCCAATGCAAAAGCTCCGCCAGAAATTTGACTTTTATGAAGTTGCGTTTTCAGTTTCTGTTCCTAACATTTTGACCCCCTCATGTGTGTCGATAGGTTGGACAAAATTTACAAAGCACTTTCCAGTATAGTGCTCTCCAATGTATACCCGATGACCTCGCTCAGAAACATAAACAAAAAGTCAGAATGTGGAAACAACACGGATGCTGCAATGTATGTAATGTAATGCATGAATTTGCACCACTAATCACAGGTTTCTTACCAATAACTAAATGCTTACTTTCTTCTGACATGCTGTTCTTTATGTTATTAACTCAGAAAGTAGGGTACCAAAATTTAAGTTATTTTTTTGGATTTGAGTGAGGCGTTTGCGTGAATTTTCCTAGTCAGAAATTGTGTTTTCTGAGTATTATTCCAGCAAAGCATGAACAGCTAGCCTGGCTCTGTCTTCCTCATTTAATCTTTACTCTGCTAGTAAAGGGATTTTGTTGTCTTTGGGCAGAGTGAGGCTAATTCTGTCCAAAGATAAAGAGTTTGCCTGAAATAGTTCATCTTAAACTTACATAACGTCTGGAATATTTTCAAAAGTTTATTTTTAACCTTGCAAATGATATCTGAGGTAAAAAAAAAATCTACAAAATGGCATTAGAGAAAATTTTACCACAAGGGCTGCTAAATGGACCTCGTGGTAAAAGTGACTTAGTCTGAAAAGGCTACAGCTAAGAATTAGGCTGACATGTAACCCCTGTAAAACAATAACTTGATGTTTTCACACAATAACCACATGATGTGATAATGTGTTAATAAGTCAGCTTGAGAACCTTTGGACAGATCCAGTTTAGCTGTTTCCTCTTTCCAGTCTGCGTTCTGTGGCCTTGAGTTTAAATGACCAAGTCAGTCTTCTCATTTAAATCTCTTCAACAAACTGAGTCAGCATACCTCTCCAAATTTTAAACTATCGGACTAAGAGTATCCAGTCTGATTAGAAATGATGATGCTGTTCACTCCTTTCGTCTTCATCTCAGGGCCGACAATTTCCCAGCATACATCTCTCAAGATCACATTTGCCTGGTTGACTTACAGACTGCAACCCAATCAAGAAAATACCTGCCATGTGTAATTCTAGTGATTCTCAGTATTCATATTGAAACTAAAGTTCAGTGAAATGTTGCCCCAAACTTCCCATCAAGTATTGTTTGTCAAAAAAAAAAAAAAGTAGCCATCATGGTCTGCTTTAGTCCTACAGCCGCCATGCAGCTCATTATTCTTTTGGATGTCATGCAGCAGATCAAATCTGTATTCTGCTCCGTCTCTGACGGAGCGTGCTGCCGGGTCTTTTCTCGTGCCTTTAAACGTCTGAAGAAAGTAAATATTTGAATTATAAAAGAAGTGAATCAGAGATCACAGGGTGAGCATGAAATAGTGTGACTTCTATGATGGTTGTATAAGTTACAAGTATGGTATTTTTGTGTTTGCATTCTTCTTTATATTATAAACACACTGAAATATTTCCAGTGGTCATTTACACACACACACACAGTGATTGTAATCCTACTACACTGCAGAAGAAATCTCTGTTGTACTGATAGTAAAAGATAGTGAAGACACTGTAACACCTCGATAATCCAGCACCTACTGATAATGCCAAGCGGAGAGAAGTTCTTTGACTAAAGGATGCTTTGATATGTAGAATACTCCGATGCCTTCGGCAGCTACTGTACTGTCACTCCGAATGAAAAAGCTTAGTTTTTGATTCAAACTGTGCACATAAATCATGTATTTAACAACCGTGATGTGATGAGTTTGTTTTTATTGTCTTCCTTTGTGATTTATTCATTGCTCATTAACGTAAAGGACAAATCAACACTACTGCCATGTTAAAATGTAAATTAAATTGGATGATAATATTGGCTTTCAGTTAATTTTTATTTTTGATATTATGATAGAAAACTTGAATCGCTCTTCTTCCAGCTTCAGACTCAAGCTGAACACAACACCACCTGTAAATACATTCTCTGCAGTGCAACGAAAACAAGTTTTACTTCAGGGGAGAGTTGGAATGAATGGTGACGTGCTAATTTATAATGTATTAGTGGCAGTTCAGCTTTATTTGGAAAGTGTTTTATTGACCATTTCAGCAGAAAGGATTCATGGAGCCGTTGAGGTGTAGGTAGCACTTAACACAGCCATAACTCTCAACATTGTTTACTTGGATCCTAGATGATGAGTTAGCATCCTTTCTCTCTCCCTCCTCAACACACACACACGAGCAGATGGAGGGACACATCGGTGTTGCTGAGGCTAACGTGTTGTGACCTGAAACACAGTAATAACTCTCACCATTGTTTACTAGTTGACATCCTTTGCTAGTAAATTTTCCCACATCTCCACAGCCCCTTGTATTTATCTGTGTTCCACTTCTGTTCAGGCTGATATTGAATTCAGAAGTCAGACTCAGCAGGACACCAAACGTCTGCAGATAGTAACGGTTGCATCATATTAAAGAAAAACACTTCTCTACAGGTCAGCTTTCCCACTGAGACACACACAAGGCTGTGTTTGTGGCAAGCTTAGTACTTGAAAACACACACAAATAGGCCGACGGTGTTAATGTTGAAATTTTTTGCACACACTAAACCACAGAAACATGAACGCTTACATACACCCAGCTTTTTCGTGGAGGGAAGAGTGAGAGACTGTTGAGAGACTATTGAGTGAGACTTTCAGCTTTTCATTTTAAGGGCTTGGAAAAGAGCCAGATCAATTAGAAATCAGTCATAAACTGTGCGTGTGAGAGAGAATTGTCCAAAGTTGTGTTCATGTGCACACAGTGGCTACTTCTCCCAGCAGCATGCAAACACATTCCACTTTTTTTAATGTGTGTGTGGGTGGAGGGGGCATGAAGGGGCTCTGAATGAATAGCTTTTCTCTTGGCTCAGCCTCTTTTTGCATTCCTCGACTGTGGCAGGTCCTCACAGGTTCTGGACAGTTTCCGTGTGTGTATTTGTGTGCATTTGCATTTGGCTGCATGCAAGTGTGTAACCTGCAATATTGATGTATGTTTGTGTGAGTTGGAATCAAAATTGCTGAGGTGATACAGGAGGAACAGAGCAGGGCATGTACAATGAAGAAAGAAAGCAAGAAGAAGGTTAAAGTCAATATTCGGCTTATAAATTTATTAGGTGAAATCTCCCAAGTACAAAAAGTACATCTGGATAGAAACTGAAACTTTTATACTGGTCCTTATTTTCAGGAATATAATAGAAGTACAGTTAGGCTGCATGGCATGTAATGCTGAAAGGTCATTGTTCAAAGGGACAGACTATGAATGGTGTGATCCAGACAGCAGAATACTTGAACAGCCACTATGTTTCACTTTGAATCATGGAGTGACCTGTAAGACTTCTGAGGAAACAAGACTTGTGTATGATGCACAGGGTGGTTTCTATCTCACACACACACATCTTCAAATTGAACAGACTCATCTAAAATATTTGATTCTGTGTTAACTATTATGGTAAAAATTTCTAATGAGTTTGCAAGTCAAGGTACAATAAAACTTTAATGGTGTGCTTCATGAATTTTACAGTGCAGTTTACACATGTTGCCTTCACTATGGCACAGGGCTGCAGACAAATACAGTGCCCTTGAAGTCTCTCACCACGCTATGCAATTATGTTGTTAAACTATCCACAGATAACCCTTGAAGGTAGCCACATTGTATTATCACAATGTTAAGTTGATATGACAAATGTGTTTGGCAAAGTAATTCCTATTTACATGTACAGCATACATAATGCAACATTAGCATTTATTTAAAGCCTGTTTTTAAATTTCTATTCAAATGTTATTGTAATATTTTCTCATTTTTAAAGGTGCAGTCAGTCATTTTTTTGAGTTTATTTAATAGAATAAAATAATGTTGTACTCATAAATATACATTGATTAGTGTGTAATTACATCTTCCAATAAACCGATGCCTTCTCATAAACCTAGAATTAATCTACTAAAAATACATAGGGGTGGGTGCCAGTTTGTGGAAGCTGCAATGTTGCCCCATCATCTTGAATACAGTGGCCAATATGGACATCGCTGTTTTATGCATGTGGCTAGAGACCAGCCACATGCATTGTACGCCAAAGGCGGAGGAGAAGAGAACTCATAAGTGTTCGCGTGCCGTGGAGGCAAATTTTTATTCGTGTCTGCACCTTCAGACTCAGGATATGAAGGATCATACCTATGTTTTATCATCTGAGAACGGGTCCCCTTCACCAAATAAGTGAAAACGCAAACGAAAGAGTTAAAGTGACCGGCAACTGAAGTCAGAGCTCTAACACACGAAAACGTGCATAAACATGCTTATTTATTCCCGATATTGTCGCAGTTACCTATTGTCAGCAGGTTAGACATGTGACCCTCCCATCTCCAGACAGCTGACAACAAGCCAGCTAAACAACAACAACAGCTGGTTAGAAGCTAACGTTATGCCAGCTGATGTTAGGCTCTGATAAACAGTTTGATTACATTCTCACATGTATGAGAGTTTATTCGCTAAGTGTCCGAGTCCAACAATGTTAGATCCACTTCAAAGAAAATTTCACTAATACCTACTAACAGAGGCTAACAGCAGCTAACAGTGGCACAAACAGCAGTGCTTACCGACAGAAAAGTTCAGGATATCCTCAAGAACTCACCTCAGTATTTCTGTCATCGGTCAGAAGCGAGCTTCACTGACTCATTGACTTGTATCAAACTCCTTTCACAGTTTTACAGCCTCCTCCAGAGTAAACAGACGTGGACACATATTGACAGCTGAGGTAAACAGCGGACTGACAGCCTACACTCACAACAGATGAACGGCAGCCAGAGTTTTTTGTTCTACAGCGGCCACTGTAGCTAGGATTATGCACTTGAATTGGGAGGGGTAAGAAAAGAGAACTCAGTTGACAATAATCTGCAATCTACTGACCTCTAGTGGTGAGGTTTTATACACTGTACCTTTAACTCTAGATTAGTCTAGCTTAGTGGAAATGTCTGGTTCTATGGCTACTAAGAGCTCCAATTTCTTAACCAAGTAACCCCGTGTGTTATTTGGGCCTGGGAGTGAGCTTAAGTCAGTGTTTTTCCTGAAAACGTTACCTCAGGTGAAACTTTTCAAGTGTTAAAATAAATCACTAATTCAAGTTAAGTTAGTTAATTTCACATCCTCCATCAAACTATCCAGCTAGCTCTTTCCTAAAGGTTTTATTGCTGCGAATCAGAACTTATTTAACATATTTACCATAAAATTCGTTCCATTACTTAAAACTTTTAGTCAAATCTTCACACCACCATAATCTATAACTAAAAGCTAGTTTTGACTGCTCCCTTGTCACAAGAGGTTGCCACAGCAGGTAGCTCTGCATGTTTGATTTGGCAGAGTTTTATGCCAGATGCCTTTCCTGATGCAACCCCAAGGGGGATTTGTGTCTCTGGTTGGAATCAAACCAGTGACCTTTCACTTGTGAGGCAAATGTATAAACTATCATACTATGGAGTCACACCACCATAATCTGTAACTATGAATGGCATTTTAAATAAGGGACACAGAAAATTCTGTTGCTGAAGGATGAGTCAGAAAGGAATCTGTGACCAGCCCGACCGTTAATGAGCCATTCATAAGTATTTCACTAATAACTCCTGATCCAAGACTATAGTAGGTGATGTTTATTTAGTTAAAAGTTACCTGGGCGATACTATATTAGTTAATCTTTATATATTGATCAGTTTATAAATCACAAAGCAGTAACTACTTATTTATTACTGAGTGCCAGAACATTCTTTTTTTTTTTTTTTGGTGGTGTTTTTGCATTGCTTCAAGTAGTAAAACATCACTCTTAAGTAGTTCTCTGGGCTATATTTTAGACAACAGAACAATAGTAGCCTGTGTGTAATTTGTTGTCTACTTTTAAAAAACGTATTAATTTTCTCCAGGTATCCTATAAAAGAGCTAGTAATATTGACCATCATTGTATTTTACAAATTCTTTGTAAGCTAGATGCGATAATGTGACAGAGGCTGTTAGGGGAGGGGATCTGTTGAGCTGTTGAAGGTGATGCTCAAGTGCAATGTGAAGAACAGGATTGCACTCAGTAGAATTCTCAATACTTTCATTACCCAGAAGTACCTCAACAGGAGCTCCTATCTCACATCCTGATGAGTGTGTGAGTGTGTGTGTGATGAGTTATTGAGTCCCTAAGGACATTACTGCTTTGTACATGTGTCAGACTTCATTAGACAACAGTAATAAGGTCAAAATCACGTCTGCTGTTTTTTTGTTTGTTTGGTTTTTTTTCCTCCATTGGCTGCTAAAATGCCCCAAATTAGTTTCTACATTTCCTTCAAGCATGGCACAGCTGGGTCATATGTTTGTTAAGTCTTCTTTAAATATTTTAAACAGAAATCCTCAAAACACAACCTCTCAGTTCAGCCCATTTTCTTTCCCAACTTGTCACATACTGACTCTTGGTTAGAATCTGTGAGCATTACACTGTAACATATTGGGTACTCTTTTTAGAATAATTTTTCAATGTGCAGATTAGCCTGATAGAGTTCAATAAGAGACACTCAGCGTCTGAAATACATATAATGAGGCTGAGGTTAAAAGTGCTCCGCTGTTACAGATGGGAGTTTTCACACTTTACATTTAATTGGCTGAAGATCAAATCACTTTCCCCCCTAAACTTAACCAATCCATTTTAGTGTCTAAACCCAAACCTAAAATTCATAGACCTAGCCAAACAGCAACAAAAAAAGGTAAAAATTTTAAATGAAATTAAATGCAAAACATAGTTGACTAGGACAGGATGCTCCTGTCTTCTGGTCACCTGCCACCAAATATGAACTTCTTCCTGACGTTGTAAGCAGATGCTAAAGGGGTATCCCTGTGCATTAGAAAATGATGCTAAGGGTGTACACCCTGCATTCAAAATTGAAGAGAAGGGGTTCCAGATTAGTTTGAGACTAGTTGGGTTTTAAAATGTGTCTAGATCCGATTGGAGAAACCTGAACCCCTTTGCTTGGGGCATCAACTCTCACTTGACCAAGAGGAAGCAATCTCCAGGTTTATTAGAAAGGAGGAGTTGTAATACCATATTCAGAAGAGCAAAACTGTGGCCATCTCCTAGAGCCAGACCTAGAGCTCTTGGACTTGGCCTGCACGGATTGTGCCAAAAACATTGTTTTGCTGTTCTTTAGATCCACCACCCACAGGCACAGGCATCGGTACTGAGTGCTGTGTAACCTTGATGCCAGAGAAAGGCAGGAACCTGGTCACAGATCAATCCTAGGGATGTGGAATATCAGTTTAATGATCATAAAGTGAAACGCAGCCCTTCCCTGCTCAAAATCTTGACAATGCAAGTTTTATTTCCACTTACTTTCCCTGCTGGGTTTTCATGTCTTTAAAAGGACATTCTTTTTCCTAGTTTGCTACTAGAGTTATATCAAAACTGATAACTCAAGGACTCTGAATCTGGTTACTGATGTGTTTTAAATGAGGCAGTGCGAGAATGACTCTGTGAGACAAAAAGAACACTTTGGAGGCACTGCAAGAGAAGAAAAACTGGGTCATCTCCTCACCCTCTCCCTATTATTATCTGTAAATAGACAAGAGGAGGATGAGCAGCCTTCTGAGCAACATGCACACCCTGTCCACAAACACAGGAAAACACACTGTCTGACAACATTAGACAGACTGAGAGCAGGTCTGTGAGGTAATGTTGCTGCTGTGACCCTCCCTCTTAAGGAGGGCTGTTCTTCAAGGTCTTTTACTCTCAAAAACATCTGCCTACATGTAACCTATACACATACACGGCCTCAACTCATGAAACTATGTACTCCCACTGACTGTACACAACCTTTTACTGTGTTTGGCAGCAAAGGAGAGACTGCATCTACTCCCTCCCTTTTTCTCTAAGCTCAAAAATGAAACGCAGTGCAAAGTGCCAGTCTCTGGGAACCTGATGATAAAAAAAAAAAAAGATGTGGGGTGATGAAGGGATGCATGTGAGCGAGACAAAGGAATGTTTCAGGACGCCACAGCCAAGTGCCCCTGAACGCACACCATCTCTATCGCATGCACACACACACATTGGACGATGGCTGCTCTGTGTTCTCCTCTGTACCATAAACCTGCACAGAAGCACAGGGTAAGCATGTACTTTGCTTTCTTACACACGCCAATTGATCCCAAAGGTACAGGGTATTGTCACAAAAATAGAACCAAGGGGTTTGATATAGTGATAATCCTGTCTACTTCAAACTACACGTAAACATTGTGTTGTGTCATTATATGATTTGATCCTCAGAGAACTACTTCAGCTGAACCTATGCTTGTAACAAGATATCCTGCGGACAATTAGGGACCACGACGAAGCACAGGGTGTGAACGACCCAGAGGAGGTATGTCCAGCTCTATTTTGCTCATTTATCAGCATTATAGTCAAAATTTGTATGTTAACAAGTGGGAGGGGGACAGAATCTACAAAAACCATTCTGTGCTGAGACACAAAGCGACACAGAGTGAACGTGTACACATGCAGGGGAAACATTAAAAAGCAAATCATTACTCTTTTAGTGACAATGACAGGGCTGAGTGCAGTAATATTTGTCAAAAAGAGGCTTTGGGAAACTAAGCAGTTCTTAATATGGAAAA
>VUQS01028622.1:0-15777 GCA_015108495.1 Heterochromis multidens | reverse complement strand
CTACCCTCACCTATGGTCACGAGCTCTGGGTAGTGACCGAAAGAACGAGATCGCGGATACAAGCGGCGGAAATTAGCTTTCTCCGACGGGTGGCTGGCCTCTCCCTTAGAGATAGGGTGAGGAGCTCAGCCATCCGGGAGGGGCTCAGAGTAGAGCCGCTACTCCTCCACATCGAAAGGAGCCAGTTGAAGTGGTTCGGGCATCTGACGAGGATGCCTCCTGGACGCCTTCTGGGGGAGGTGTTCCGGACATGTCCCACCGGGAGGAGGCCTCGGGGCAGACCAAGGACACGCTGGAGAGATTATATCTCTCGGCTGGCCTGGGAACGCCTCGGTGTTCCCCCGGATAAGCTAGAAGAGGTGGCCGGGGTGAGGGAGGTCTGGGCTTCTCCGCTTAGGCTGCTGCCCCCGCGACCCGGCCCCGGATAAGCGGAAGAAAATGGATGGATGGCCTGATCTAAAGAACTCAGACATTTCACATTTTATTAGCTGCTGCATTAATTACAATACAACAACATAAGCAAAAGTGTAGACGTTTAAAGGGAAAACTAACAGTTGCTGTTGCCCTTTAACAGTTTTGCAGTTTATGGTATTTAATAAAGTTGATAATGATATGACATAATTAAAATATTCAAGGTAAATTAAATTGCAGTGCTCAGGGAGTGTTGAGGTCAGGTAGTTAATACTCTGAGGGGGAAAAAAATAACATTAAAGATGTAAATTTCCAAAAAAATAATTTTACTTGAGATTATAAAGTCATAGATTTGCAAGGAAAAAAAAACAAAAAAAAAAAACCTTACAATGGAACCACATAACTTCCCTTTGTAAGTTTGGATCAACCTCATCACACTACATACACCACCAGTAAACACGAATGCCACGTGGTCAAATACCACTTTTGCTTGTGTCCATTTGCTTTGTGTCCGTTGGCTACGCAGAGTAAAGGATTAGTAAGATGCAATATCTATCACCTGCTAAAGCTATCACCTTGTCCAAATAAGCATACCAACTTCTTCTAAATAGGCCCAATTTTTGGCAATGTCTGCTCAAATTCTGGGCTACAATCACAAGCATTCCCTCGTTACACAAATTATATAATTTTACTAATTGTACTATAAAATTAAGATTAGGTCATCCACTGCAGGCACAATACACATCAAGCACTGACATATCGGCTTTTATGAAATTGATCTAACCTGTTACCCCATCCATAATTGTTTTTATAGTGCTGTGAAAAAGTATTTGTCCCTTCCTGATTTCTTTTTTTTTTTTTTTGCATATTTGCCACAAATACATGTGTCAGATCATCAAACTAATTTTAATATTAGACAAAGATAACCAGGGTAAATACAAAATGCAGTTTTTAAATGATGATTTCATTTATTAAGTTCATAAAAAAGTTGTCCAAACCTACCTGGTCCTATGTGAAAAAATAACTGGCCCACCCCTTCTTAAATCATGAATTAACTGTAATTAACCACATTTTTTGGAAATGTGAGTACAATTTCACTAGCCACACCCAGGCCTGATTACTGCCTGACCTGTTCACTTAAATAGAACTTGTCTGACAAATAATAATAATAATAATAATAATAATAATAATAATAATAATAATAATAATAATAAAACATTGTATTTATAGGCGCCTTTCAAGACACTCAAGGACACCATACAGGCAATTAAATATCAAAATAACAGTATGCATAAAATGACAATTAGAAAACACCACAGAATTAAAAGTCAACAATACAAAATCAAACAGAATAGGCAATATTAAAAACATGTGTTTTAAGGCTGGCTTTAAAGATAGGGAGAGAATCAATACTCAGCTGAAAGCTCTAAAGCCCATCGGTGGTCAGGCGAGGATGTGGTAAGTAAAGTAGGCTAAAAGATCTCAAAAAGCAACACATTATGTCACAATCTAAAGAAACTCAAGAACAGATGAGAAACAAAGTCACTGACATCTATCAGTCTGGAAAGGTTTACAAAGCCATTTCTAAGGCTTTGGGAATCCAGCGAACCACAGTGAGTCATTATCCATAACTGGAGTGATGAACCTTCCCAGGAGTGGCCGGCCTACCAAAATTATTCCAAGGGCGCATCAACGACTCATCCAGGAGGTCACAAAAGAACCCAGAACAACATCTAAAAAACTGCAGGCCTCACTTGTCTCAGTTAAGGTCAGAGTTCATGATTCAACAATAAGAAAGAGACTGAACAAAAACGGCATCCATGGGAGAGTTCCAAAGTGAAAACCACTGCTGACCAAAAAGAACACAAAGGCTCGTCTCACATTTGCCAAAAAAACATCTTGATGATCCCCAAGACTTTTGGGAAAATATTCTGTGGACTGACGAGACAAAAGCTGAACTTTTTGGAAGGTTTGAGTCCTGTTACTGGTATCAAACTAACACAGCATTTCATAAAAAGAACATCATACCAACAGTCAAATATGGTGGTGTTAGTGTGATGGTCTGGGGCTGCTTTGCTGCTTCAGGACCTGGACGTTTGCTGTAATTGATGGAACCATGAATTCTGCTCTCTACCAGAAAATCCTGAAGGAGAATGTCCGGCCATCAGTTCATGTCCTGAAGCTCAAGAGCACTTGGGTTAAATCAGATTGAGATGCTTTGGCATGACCTTAATATTAGGTTTAAGGGGCAGAGACGTTTCACACAGGGCAGGTGGGTTTGGATGAAATCATCATTTAAAAACTACATTTTGTATTTACTCAGGTTATCTTTGTCTAATATTAAAATGTGTTTGATGATAAACAGGATAAACAGCACTACAAGCTGGAAGAATAATTTGTATCTCTGGTTTTGGGCTGAACTGTCAACTCTGACCTCAAAAACAAACCTCACCATCTTTGTCAAATAACTGTGATTGTAGAAGCTTCATAAAACTAGAATTTGCCAGAACCTCCTGAGGAACGTATTGTGGTGTAAATATTTCTGAAGACTACATTTTTTTTCAGTGAAGTTTGGTGTGAAAGTTTCTCCTTACATAAGACGACACGTATCAAAGATCATCTTGATCATCATCCAGAGTACGCTCTGCTACTCCCAGAGCTGGCTGCAGCATTAATCATTTTGCTTTCTTTAGTTATATAAAAGTTTTTTTATACATCAGACAAATTTCAGGCTGTTCTGTCCCTGAAGCAGACAAAATAAAACCAGCATGTTGCATGTCTGTGGTTACTATAAAATGCCAAAACCAGCAGCAACAGAAACACAAGAAGTTTTTCAGAGAGGGTTTGTTTTGTTACTGTGGGTGGAGATCAACGCAGAGACAGCTCTGAGTGGCAATTTAATTGGCTTCCAGATGAGATCAGGAGGTGAAATCAAATGCAAACAGCACGGGACGGAGTTCTTAGAGCGCCTATGGAGGAGGCATGGTAACTAATGCCTTCCTGTTTGGTGCAACCAACCACAAACTGACAAGCAGCAACAACAGCGAGTGTAACGATCATCCTAAAAGCCACAGCATGCCATAAAAACATTTTATGCTCTAAGATCCTGCAGAAAAACTCATCGCCCTGCAGCGAGAGAGACCACTGACCTGCAGACCGAACCTCGGGGGAAACATCCTGAACCTCCCAGCCATCACACCAAATTCAATAAAGGGACTTCAATGTGAGGAAACACAATTTAATCAGAGGAAAACCGGAAAAACGGTTCCTGGGGCCGTCCGCTGGGACTGAAGAGGGCCAGTCTGTAATTTTACACCATATTTCTGCAACATGAGGATGGACACATCAGTCAGTCAGCTCCAACACCCCTTCACATGTTTTCCAACAGATATCACAAAAAAAAAGCTGTTTCTGTTATTTGCTGTTTTATTTTGAAGTTACTCCCCTTACGTCTTATTGCTGTCAGTTCTGTTTCCGGCCTTTCTTGTTTTCCCACCAGTTTTCTGCCACAGTCAGTCAGCTGATCACTCCACACAGCAGGAATACTGTTTCCTATCATGTCACGCCCCCTCGTCAAAGTTATTCCATGTGTTTCTTTGGGTTGTTTTACCTGTGAATTCTTGTCTTGCACTACCATCAAGTCCTTTTCGAACTAATAAATAGCATGGCACCTTTTGTAATGGAATTTGGAATATTCTGATTTATTCTGAAAGTTGCTGGTGAAGCTTCAACGTTCCCTCGCTCCATCGTGGTAAATGCAAGAAATTCTGAAATCTAATGTTTGTTTTGTTCCTTCAAAACAAACAAAAACATCTGGAACATCCACCAAAAGCTGCAGTTCTTCTGACGTCCAGCAGAGGCTCCAGCAGTGAGTCAGTCCTCATAGACTCCCATGTTAAAACTTTACATCACAAAAAAACATGATTACAACCTGATACAAAAACTGTTTTGGTCTCTGTAGATGATTTCCTTCTTCATAACCACTGTACAGGGGGTGAATTTTTTAAATAACTGTATTAAGGTATAACGTTTTCATTATTAGGGGCTTCAAAGTGTCAGAAACCAGTGTCAGGGTGGCCACATCCATCTTTTGCACACTATAATCCACACACCTGTGTATCTGAAGCAGCCATTGCCCCACAAAAAGCCATAATTTAAAAATCTTCCTTCTCATTTTTACCATCTGCTCATGAATTCACTCCTGCACCTCAGCGTAGACGTGAAACCACAAACCCTGCCTTCAGTGGCTCCACACTCACTCCCATTCAACAGCGAGCTGCATGTGATGTCGTTGTTTTCCTTCGTCTGCGCATGCGGGTCACTTCAGGACTGCAACCAGCCTCATTTTAAAAATAATCTCAACACCTAAACTAAAAAAAATGGATCTGAGCAATAAAACCAAGCTGAGCACCAGTTTGCAGTGTGCACTCATACCCATGAAGGCTTACTCAGTCTTGTAAAAGGTAAAGTCTCACAGAGGCTCATGAATGTGAACAAACCAGAGCACCAAACCACAGTCTGTCAGAATATTAGAGAAAGTTGTATTAAAGATTTACATCCATTTTTTGGGTGCAAATATTACATTTCCATCTATCTCCTAATGAAATGAAGTTTCAGTAGAAAAAGAAAAATCCAGATGCTGTAGAAGAGGAACTGTTCTGACTACAACCAGTTTGCAGTTTTAAAGAGAAACGAGAGAAACTGGTTTAAAAAAATAACTTTTTTTGCCTTTCTTTCTCCCTGTCCACCTTTTGGACATATTAGTGGACTAAACCTTGACTCAGACTCCTCATCTTGCCAGCAGACCATCAGCAGCACCTGTCTGATATGAATTCTCTGACCTGCTCTGTGTTACCTGTTGCTCGCTCACTCACCTGGCAGGAAGCTGCAGGTCCACAACAGCAGAAGGTGGTGATAATCCATGAGTGCGTCTGAGCAGAAAACGGTGAAATAAACAGAGTGTGAGTAAGTGAGTCTTAGCTCTGCAGCTCTGATGGGGGAAGAAGAGAAGAGGAGGAGGAGGAGTAAATGCACCTCCTCCTGCCTCATGTGTCTGATTTTTTTAAGAGCCTCTTAAAGGTCACCTTTTCTTTTCAGAACAGGCGCTTTAATGTCTCAGTCGCTGCACAAACAGGAAATGCCTCCATTTGTGTCTGTGATTCCACACGCTGCTGAAGACCAGATGTGAACATCTGCCCAGTATTCCCCAGGAATGCTGAGATAATGGATACACAGTCAATAAATGCCCCCTACAACAGTGCTGTGTAGTTTTAAATACATATGTAACATCCATTAGCACAGTTAGAATATTTTCTAAGCATTTTTAAGTGTTCATGTTTCAAACCTCCCAAAAAAAAGTCAAAGCCAGACAAAAACTGCAGTTCCTTTAATGTGAGGCTCCAAAATTGTGGCAGTCCCCAAAGACTGTATATAAAAGATGGACATGGCCAACATGGCGTCACCTGTTGGTTCTGGACTTATTTTCAAACCTCAATTTTAGCGTTTTGGATGTGACTATGTTTGTTTTTTGGAGCCAGACGTGACCACATTTAGACGAGAGGGATAGGAGCAATAAATCATAATGCTGCATCCACAAACTTTAAGCCTTAATACAATTTAAACAGGTGAGTTATAAAAACATTCTCCCTCCATACAGTTGTTATGATGGGGAAGTTAGCTATAAAGACCAAACAGTCTTTGTATCAGGCTGTAAACATGTTTACTTCTGCTGCAAAGTTGGACATTTTAATATGGGAGTCTATGGGGACTGACTCACTGCTGGACCCTCTGCTGGACGAAGGAGGAACTGCAAGCTTTTTGGTGCTTCAGCTTCATTTTTCACCTCTGGAGATTGCTGCTTGGTCAGTTTGTATTAGTCTAGTAATAATAATAGCCACCTATTTCTGGCTTTTATGCTAAGCTAAGCTAATCAGATCTGGCTATCACTCCATATTTCCTGTCCTGACGTAGGGGAGGAATTATTCAGATCATCTCAACCAAGAGAGGAAGCTTTTCCCCACATGTTGAACTTTTTCTTGAGGATGATCTTATTGTCCTCAGATGGGAGGAAACTCCAAAGTGTGACTGTGTCAACATGTTTCTGTTTCCACGGTGTTATTAATACACACACAAACACACAAACGTTCCCCTCCCCTTCAATAAAAAGATACTGGCGTGCAGCGAGCTGGACGGCGGCATGCTGCTGTCACTGTCTGAAAAAACAAGTGGAAACTCGGAGTGAAAGCAGCAGAATTAAAGTAAAACAGATGGTAAAGCAGCCTGAGGGTCGGTCAGTGAACACGACTCCTAGTTACTGTGCGACATATATCACTGACAGTGTCCAGGCTCACTTCGCTCACTAAACCTTTCACTCAGGCTCTTTTTGTTTCATCTCTCACTGCAGGAAAAGAAAACGTGTCTTTAAACAGCTTCCAGTGAAGCAAATTCATCTATATTTATATTTCCCCAAGGAACGTAGTTAGTATTATCACATAGCAGGAATCAAATATGAGTTGAAAGTTCTGCAAATTTTCATTTCTTGATGGTGTTAGTGTCCTGCATCCTATTATTTTTTTTATATGCCATCATAATTTATGTGACATATGGTTTGGAGACAGTGACAGTAACAAAAAGACAGGAGGTGGAGCTGGACATGGCAGCGATGAAGATTTTAAGATTTCAGCTCAGGTTGAGCAGTTTGGAGACAAAGTTAGAGAGGTGCGGCTGAGATGGTTTGCACATGTGCAGAGGAGGGAGAGTGGATGATGAAGATGGAGCTGCCAGGCAGGAGGAAAAGAGGAAGACCTCAGCGCAGATTCATGGATGTAGTGAAGGAGGAGATGCAGAGGGTTGGTGTGACAGAGGAGGATGCTGGGATAGGAGGAGATGGAGGCAGATGATCCGCTGTGACGCCTCCTAAAAGGAGCAGCTGGAAGAAGAAAAAGATATTTTTTTTTAAATGTTGAAATTTGTTTTCTATGGCATTGAAATAAAGGCCAGTGGTCCCTTCATCACTCACAAACAGATTTTGAGGGATTGGAAATCGGGCGATGGTAAAAGATGGTAAAAGATGGTAAAACGTGGCGATAACTGTTCGACAGGGAGGGAGTGGCAGGTAGAGGTGGATGTTTGATACAAAAGAACCCAGTGACCCTTTTATACCTGTTGCATCCTTTGCTGTAACGATTAGGACCACTTCTTTTGCGTGCTTTGTATCTTTAACCATCTCCTGGTCCAAATGCTCCTTCAGCTCCTAAAATCAAGCAAAATCTGGATGCTGCTCATCCAGTGCAGGAAATGGTTGGATTAGAAACACGGTCGATATATCAGTTTGGTTTTTTTGTTTAGTTTTTTACTGTTATTATAATATGACACAAACATGCTGACTGTTTTTACAGTTGATGAGAGAGACCTGCAGTCTGTCATGTATTTGTTAGACAGACTCATTTCTTCTGGGTAAAGCTGTCTAAATGAAATTACTGGACAGTTGTATTTGTGTCCTCTGTTATAAACATATTGTCCAAAGTTGTATTTTTCCAATATTTAGCTGAGCTTAATGAGTGTCAGGAAATTAAATGGCTCTGTTTAAAGGCTCGGTGGCAGAGTTATGAGTCTGCAGTGTGGTTATTTTTGTGGATGGAATGATCTCAGAGCACTTTGTCCTCTTGGCTGTGGTGTTTTTGAGTCTGTATTTGTCACCCTGTTGGCGGTTTTGCTTTTTTCAAAGTGTCAGAGCTTTATGTTTATTTGGGTCTGTAATTCAACCTGTCTGAGGAATGTGACTGTCGAGGTTTGTTTGCTGTTTTATAAGTTTTGACCTTTTAGCGTATATTTCTCTGGTTTCATAGGGTTACACTTGTTTGCTCGTCTGTGTCTCTTTCTATCCTTGTCATCTGCTGTTCGTGTCTGTGTTTTAGTTCTCTTTTATTTTGTTAGTTTCTTTATTTGTATATTTGGGTTGTTTTCATTTCCTGCCTGTGTTTCCCTCCATCATGATTGTTTGTACCTGCATGCCAGGATGATGAAGTCACAGACACCTGGGCACAAATGTTTGATGGACCCTTGCCAACTTGATTTGATGATCAGGCTTTTTTTCTTTCCTCAGTAATCAGACATATCATACAGGAATGTGTGCATAAATGTACAAAGAATAGTTTGAAATGGAGAGCACTGTACCTTACTGAAAAAATGAATAGTAACCATCACAATACAGCTTCACTAAAAGCTGTTAAGTACCTTATATTAAATGGAAAACGATGCCTCTAGTAAATATATTTATTTATCATAACAAAATGATATCACTGGTAGAATAGAGTAGTCTGTATTTTACCAGACAGACTAATTCCAGGCTAACTTGGTCATGGTTGGCTCCTTTCACTGAAAATGTACTGACAGCCATCCAATCAGGTCAGATTGCAGCTTTGAACTGAATCACCAGCATTGTGTGCTCTGCACTCAGAGAATGATTCACAATCATGTCAGCTATGCTTATTTGATGGCAGTAAGTAAATTTTCATTTATAATTTTAATTTATGAAAGTTACAAAGTGCTGCACAGAATACAAATTCAGAAAATAAGTCATACCTCTCATACGGGGAAATTAGAAGCAAGTTTATACACTGATCTAATTCCATGGAAATGGGATCCTAACAGCAGACGTGATGACTGTAGAGCAGCCGTCCTTACATCACGTCTGATGAAGGTACTGGAGAGACTAGTGTTTGGCCCACATGAGGTCACAGGTGAGATCATCTCTTGACCCTCAGCAGTTTGCATACAGACCAAATCTGGGAGTGGATGATGCTGCAGAGAACTTACTCCCATCTAGATAGTAATGGCTGCATGGTGAGGATCACCTTCTCTGATTTCTCAAGTGCATTTAACACGATATCATGAAGTGCAGATTTAGGACCCAAATGCAGGACTCTAAGGCAGGCGGATGTAAAACAGAAAACTAATTTTTATTAAAGGCAAAGAAAAGTCCAGAACACAAAGTCCACGAGGAGAAAATAAAAAAAAAAAAATACAGAGGTCCAACTAGAGAACTGTAACCTGACTCTAAACAGGCTGGAAACACATGAGGATGATAAACACTCTGACAAAGAACAGAAGGAAGACAGCACTATGAATACACACAGGACTGATTAGGGGAATGGGATACAGGTGAAACAGATGATGACACAAAGGAAGTCAAACTAAATGCAAGACACTGGAGACAAGAAACTATCAAAGTAAAACAGGAAGTGAGAACTGTAACTAAACTGGGAAACAGACACATGGATGAGCTGACAAAGAAGAATGGAACAGAACCAGAAGCACCGAGGAAATAACATAAACTCTAATACAAACAGGAACTAGGAACCAGAGGTTTGCCATACGTGAATATCAAGGTGAAAATTAAACTAAGGACCGAGGACAGACGACACAAAAACCCAGGATGCAGCTGGAAGAGGACGGAGGGGATGGTTCTGTGGAGTATGGAGGATGTTGATGTGGTGGAGGAGTACCTCGGCATGCACATCGACAACAGGTAAACTATGGAGACCACACATGATTTATATGCAAGTTTATTAAAAACCACAAGTTAAACATGCCATCAGTTCATCAGTAATGTGTGTAGTGTGTGGATGGGTGGTCCTGTGATCTGTAGATAAATCAAAAGATCAAGCAACGTTCAGTGAAGACTGACTGCTGAGGTCCAAGCATACTCTCAGCTGAGCAACTAACCAAACATTACTCAAAACAACCACCAAAACCTGGAAGAGGATATAGAGGCCTAGAGGCCATCACTTATTATTATTAGCAGTAGTAGTTGTAGTAGTAGTATTTAATCATTATCATTTCAACTGCTGTAACAGAAGAGCAGCAGTCCATTGTCTCAGTATATTTTTGTAATCTGAGGTCCTCCTGAAACCTTTCTGTGGGCTTCTAAACCAGCACCGGCTGTTCTGCATTAAGATTCAAAGTTCCTGACAATCTGCCACATGCCAACTTTGATAAGCAGCTCAACATTTTCTGCACATCCAAGACCGCTCAAGTGTGTCCTGTCTTCCAAAGGAGATGAATCCTAAATCCTGACGCTGGTAGTTGGATGCTGCTTAATAAGAAACCACAATTTTTTGGTGACAGATGAATGGGAGGAGTATGGAAACTGTGACAATTTTTAATACTTTGTAGTTCAAGAAAGACAAGAAGCTGAATTCAGGAGAAACAGGAGAGGGCATGCAGTTAAATTTTAAACCAAACTGCTGTTGCAGATTACAGTAGGTACACCGTAAAATAACAGTTTAATTTTACTGTAATTGAATCGTTATATTGGTGCGGTCTGTCCTCGCTGAGTTTTCAAACAGTTTTCAAGGTTTGGTTTTTATATCTGAGAGATGTTTCTGATTTCACATGGACCCCTTTACCCCCATCCCCACCCATGACTGGTTCTTGGTTCCCTCCTGCACCTCCCACCATTTTAAAAATCCTATAAACACCCCTGCAAAGACAAGAGCAGCTTCCCATTTAAAAAGCCGATTTTTAAAGTTTTTTATGGTTATGGTTTCACGCTGTCAGCAGTGGTTAACGTCAGGGAAAGATTGTGGTCTGGATCAACCCAGAAAAATGGGACTTTATCAACATTTAGACAAAACCACCTTCTTTCCACAACTTTAGTTGTAAAGTGCTTTCATTTCCTAACCACAGATCAGATTGTGGAATATGAATCCTGGTCTCAGGCATGCAAAACTCTCATCTCTCTCAGTGGTTATCCACCCGGATCACCTCTCACCTCCTTTATCCAGCGACTCCAGTTAAACTGTTAAAACAGAGACTCTGCTGCTCCTCCAGGGGACATCTAACCTGAGGCGTAATGAAGCTGGTGGAGCAGGTCTTTGTGCTGCTGCCTCTGATCTTAATAAAGTGAAACACTGTAAAACAGTGAAGTTACATCTGCTCTCCAGTAAACCAATAACATGCTGGATTTTTGAGAAAATATCCAACCCATGCACTTATTTAGGTTTGGTGTAGGAATATTTCAGTTCACAATTTAAAGGGAAGAGAGTCACTGAATAATTTCTGATAATTTAATGTTGCTTTTGTTGCCAGGAGAATCCGCCAGACCTGGTTTACGGTTACAGATGCTTGTTAACTGTTCCCAGATGGCCCGCTGTCCTGGCCCGGACAGATTTCCAGTCCAGCTCAGGATCAGGACAGACTGATGGTGTTAAAAGGCTTTTCCACAAAACAAACACTTTCTTACAGGTGAAGCTCTCACAGCAGCACTCACCCACCACGTGGCTGAAACTCAGTGCAGAGGTTCAACATAACCAGGATATCTTTTCCTTATCTGGCTTCACTTACCCTGAGAGGTCACATGGAGGTGATTATCAGCTCGATAAATCAACCCAGGGTTTCCCAGTCTGCACACGAAGCAACAGAGTGTGAGTGTGTGTGAGTGTGTGTGAGTGTGTGTGTGATACCTGAAAACTGCTATATGGATAAAGTCCATTTAAAGCCTGAAAACACAACTCTGTCAGGAAACAGAGGTCCAGATCACGGCTCTGCTATTAAGATCCATCATTCTGCATTCCTTTACAGTAATGTGTTACTTAGACGTTTGTGCAAGACAGTTTTAACCAGCCGAAGTGTCTGAGAGCAAATAAAGAACAAATAAATATTTTATAATAGGTCAACAAATACAAGGCTTAGGTGCCCTATTTTTGAATTATATCACTATATGAGCTCAGTACAACTCCAGCACGAGCAGCGGTGAGTCTGTGCTGCCTCCCAGTGGAGAAATGGAGACGTGTTACAGTCCATAAATGTGTCATAATTAGTAATTAATTATGAGACTTCCTGGCACACTGTGCTCAAAATACAAACTCCACAGCTGTGTTCATGGGGTCATAGGTCTGGAGAAGTCAGTTGGTGACAGTATACCACAGTCATCAAGGACAATAAGGGTGTTAACAGAAGGACCCCCAAAGTTCAGGATGTTTCATTTACAGTCAGCGATCCTGGAGCTTCTTCCTTCAATTAAATATTGAAATATTTGATTATTTAATATGAATTGAATGAAACCACAGAAAATATTTTATTCCATATCCTTTATATCTGACTTTACTTTGCTCCACAGCCTGGTCCTAATAACTGCACAAAAACTCTTACCAGTCCATCTTTGGCAGAAACTAGCTGTGTGAAAATGCCAACTAGATAACTGTGAAGGCTGACTAGTTCCCTAATATTACTAGTTAACTAGTGAGATCCCAAATATCCACTTGCTGCACCAGTGACACACATATGGAAACCTGTTTGAGGATTTCTTCCACATCCTTGGTATCAGGCTGTCAGTCTTCCTGCTGCCGTCACTCCTGTCAGGACTTTGTTTGCTCTGCTTCGGCATTTTGTTGAACTGGTTAAAGAGAAAAAAAATCTTACTAGTCCTTCCTTTGTGGCAACTTTTCCTCATTCAAGCAGAAGTTGTACCAGTATGGAAAGATGTTTGAACTCTCACTATGTTCACTGTTATTCTTTAACACACCTGGAAATGGGCCATCAAATGTGCAGCACGCTTCTATTGCCCACTCAAAGCTTCATCTGTGTCATATCTGTACCTACGAACCACCATGTGCGTGTCTTTGGACTGTGGGAGGAAACCAGAGTAACAAACCTACCAGGAACAGGTTCTTGTATTATACTGCATCCTGTACAGTGCTCCTTTTTTAGTGCAGCTCGAGGAACATAAATGAACCTTTTTGGTCCTCAAAAGGGTACACATAGCTACCTACAGGTACAATAATTAATCCTTTGGGGTAGACTGGTGTAGAACATATCTGCAGGTACAGAAATGGACTTTTACCAAGTGCAAAACTTCTTAAATGAATACAGCTTTGAACTTTGGTTAAATTTTGCCTGACACCACAGTAACAGCTCCATGTTCTCTGCTTTGGGTTTGGAACAAACATCCACAGATCACAAACAATTTGTGATGAGAATCAGAAATATTCATCTGAACACATCAAGTAAAGATTTATCGTGCACATCACAGCCAGCAGTGACCCTTTATTACTTATTAAAAGCACAGATGGTCTGATTGGAGACAAATCTGGGTGTTTGTGTTTCAGGAGGTTTCTCGGTCGGTGCTGTCGGTGTTGGAGTTTCTGCAGCTCGTAGACTGCTCGCTGCCCTCCACGGCTGCAAATGTCACCTTCCTGTGCGACCTCTGTGGACACAAAGACCCCAGTGATCACTCATCATCTTCTTCAGGGTTTATTCAGGTATCAGCTCAGTGCTTATTATCACCTACACACAACAGCCAGGACAGAAGTGCTTCAGTTAGAGATCGGTCCACTCCTTTTATTCCACAAGTGCTTTTAATGAATCTGCAGCAGTCACTTCAGACTTCATCTTTAAGTGGTTCTCACTGCTCTCTGAGGCACTCTGCTGTGTACGCTATTGGTTACTTATCCAATTTGAAAACTCGATGTTGAGTATGTACTGAAGGGTGTTTTCTGAGGATTTCTTAATATTCAGCATCTTTAGAAATGATTACGTATCACTACAAAGACACCTTATCTCCCCCTGTGGACTCACCTGTTTATCTGCTGGCCTTCTCGGGTATCGAGAAATGTTGTCCAGCCGATATTCCGTCCTCTCCCAGTCGTCCAACCACAGCTGGCGTCGATACTCCGACTGGCGAGATGTGATTCGCTGGTAGATGGCCTGATTCTGATGGGTGACCAACAGAAGCTCCTGCTTCCTCTTGTTAGTGTTCAGACTGAAGAAGACGAGAAATCAAAAGAGAAAAGATTACACCGAGGACGCTGTTGCATGGAAACAACCCATCAGGACATCTACGATGGTTGGACGGCTGTCACAGAATAAAACTCCAAACGTCAGCTGAGTTCAGGACTAAATATTTGACGCCATGACAGAGAAGAATGGGCCACATCAGTTATTTAAAGCTCCAGCAAGGTGCATGGAAACCTTTAAAACATGGCTACAGATACCTGTGAACGACGTCATCACGAACACACCTTACCTCCTCAGGTGGTACTGGTTCCTGTGGTCCACGAGGCCTTTGGAGGAAAAGATGTCGGCCAGTTTGGAAGCCAGGAGGCGATTGTCTCTGTCGATGATCGACAGACGCTCATCCTGCAGCTGAAGCACAAAAAACCCAAAAACAGATATCAGTCTCACAGATGCTGCTCTGATTGACACTAAAATCCAGCTGATTAGGATTTTAAATTCCTAATCAGTGCCTCAAACCTCGTTGGCTTTTTTTTTTACTTAAAGTACTCAGACTCAAACTTTTCAAACTGAAAGGATGATGACTCTACTGGTGTCATGTTCTGACATTAATCAGAACCTTCCAGATCAGAGGAACCCGTCCAAAACTTCTCTTTAATGATATGAAACCACGGTTTCTGCCAGTTCCTAAAGAGGGTTTAAGTAAGGAGACTGAGACAGAATGGTTATGTAGTAATGATGCTATCTTACCCCTTCAACATGTGGTCTCACAGAGGGAACTTCTCTTCATTCCTTCCTGGCCTTTTTTGGCAGATTCCCAGAATCCAGTCCTACATGCTGTCGTTCCATTACACTCAGAAATCCTGCTGGCTAATGCTAGAAATTTATCATAATGAAATGGAAGTCGACTGGACTGTGATTCTATAATATAAGAATTATATTGGTCTGATCTGATCTCATATGATTTTATGATCTTGGCATGTTCTCAGAAATATTTTTCTCAAACTTATTTTCATATGTCCCTATTTATTATATTATTCGGCTCATTTCCAGCTCCACATTTTTACTCTTGGACTCCACTAGAGGAGCTTTGCATGATCCGCAATTCAAAATCATCCTTCTTTACCTAACCCTAAACCTTATACTGGGCGTCAGTCCCTCAGTTCATGCTCTAGCTCCTCCTCCTTTAAGACAGCTTTTTTCTGACTGGCTGCAGCTCACAAACAAAAGGTGAGGAACAGGGTGGGGCTTCTGTTTCTGAGATGACCTTATTAGGGATATCCCCTCTCTATGATATCATTCAGATCCAAGAATAGAAAAAATGTTTTTTTAGAGCAGTGTGCAGCCTGAGCTTTTGGCTCACAGGGATTACTGAACACACACTGAGCTCAAACTTCATGTTTAATATGAACATCCAGCAGGAGCTGTGTCCACTGACCTGCAGTTTTTTCAGCTTGAGCTGGATGTGAGCTGGTGTCCTGTTGCCCTTGGTGTCCACTGCAGGAAGGGCGGAGCTCACCTGGAAGGTAAGCCCAGGTCAGTGCACTGTGACTGTATATTCTGTGTGTGTGTGTGTGTGTGTGTGTGTGTGTGTGTGTGTGTGTGTGTGTGTGTGTGTGTGTGTGTGTGTAT
>VUQS01028620.1:11414-25815 GCA_015108495.1 Heterochromis multidens | reverse complement strand
ATGGTACTCATGGCCATTGATCAATGGTCATGACAATTTGCATACTATTGATCATGAAACTGACCAAATGGCCCATTGTTAGTCAGTGGTGCTGGTTTCGGTCATTATGCAATGTACTGTTTATAAGGTTGGGGAAGTTTGCAGTCAGCTGAGACTGAAGAAGTTACCAGAAGGTGACGAAACGTTTCTCCCACTAAAAAATCGCTACGTCCAGATGAACAGATTCAACTTTTTAGGATTCTTTTACCTGGATTATTGAGCATGCATCAAGAGATACTCATCTATAATCACTAGTTACTTCTGTTGACAGCTGCAGCAAATATGTGTGAATAAAGTTACAGCTGGTGTGAAAATGAGAGCAGAGTCATGTGAGAAAAGCAGGACAGGAGATATATAACCTTGGACTGTATCAGTCAGTCAGTTACAGCCTTATTTCAATCACTCTGAACTCTGACCTTCGACCTCTGTTGTGCAGTTTCCCTGCAAGTCTGCAATCTGCAAACTTTATCTGTATATGTAATGCATACATGTTCTGTGGTCCTTATTTGCACTAAATACATCAGCAACCAAAACACGTTCACATTTACAGGCAGTTTCACATTTTTCACGGTTTAAAAATTAAATTTACTGACAAACTAACGGTCCGAATAATTACAGCTAAAAAGAATATCAGACACGTTTTTAGCCTCATGTTGAATCAATAAAATCAGTTAATCTGGTGGTATCTGCATTGATTTGCACATCTAAAGCAGAATCAAAGAAGGGCATGCAAATGGTGAGATTTGTGCGCTCCCATATTACTTCCTGCATATGTTATGCTACTTGAGTCCCTGAATTACAATAAATTTAATCAAATACATGCAAGTGCAGATTTAAGACCAAATCAAAGCCTTGCACATGTTGGTGAAATACAGTTTTGACTAATTATGACAATCCGGAGTAAAAATTCGACACTCCTGCAGCATCTAATTGTAAAAAACAACGTTCACCTTGAAAGCGTTTGAGCACGCGCGAGGAAACTTTTCTGTTCCCTTTTAATTTTATTTTTAACTTACCACAAATTCAAATTTCCTCTAGCAAGATAAGTGAGCGTGAAATCTGAGTGGCAGTTGAGCTAAACTCACCGAGGAAGCAGAGACGACTCCACAGCTTCATGATGGTGATGAATTCACTTTTCTCTCTCTCTCCTACTCGCTCAGATTTTAGCTTCCTAAAGTTGACGTATGACCATCAGCAGGACGGGTGAGTTTCCGTTTTTTTCTTATTTTCTTTATTTTGTTCCTTTTTTAAAGCGATCCTCTTCCTCTGCCGCTGCTCTCACTTCTTAACTGTGACCTTTCAGCTTGCCGCTTTCTCTCTCTCTTCCTCTCTCTTAACCTCTCCTCCCCCTCTTGCTGTGTCTTTTGTCAGTTACTCACTTAGTGCCTGTTTCTTTTGTGCTTCATGCTTCATGCTTGTTCTGTTAATGTAAAAGTTTGTGAAGACAGGGCAGTTCTTTGATGCAGGACCTTTAGTTCTAATAAGGAGGAATCTTAATGCTTTACGTCCTCATCCAGCAACTTTAGGATGAAGCCGAACCTGGACTGTGGGTCACACCCTATTAACCAGCATCAGTTTTGGGCTTCACTGGTGCTCGAGTTGCATGCTGGCATTCTAATCTCTGCAGCCAAGGAATAAAAATCTGGTGGAAAGACTGAAAGAAGAAGAGTGGAGTCTGTATCAGATGCATGTCTACATGCTTTTGGGTATTTTTCTTCGCTCTTTTTGTGTCTACTTTCTCTCCACCTGCTACAATCTAACCTAACCTTTTCCCCTACCCCGTGCCCCCCCTTTATTTCTCAACATCTAAACCCACTGCTCTCACTTTCTTTCTCTCTATATGCTCTGCATGTATCTCCAACCTCTATGTTTCCCTCGCTGTCAGGAACTGAGTCATCAACCACATACACAGGATGTTAGCTTAGTTTTGACTTTAAACCTCAGAAACACATCGGTAGGTCCTCTTTAGTATTAATTTTCACTCATTTGAAGCCACAACACAGCAGATAGCATTTAAAAAAAGCCTACAGAAACTACACAAAGGGAGATGATTACTAAAAGTGTTTGAAAACCAGCTGTTGGTGCATTGAGTGCTTCTGATTTGCATCTTTTTCTGAGCCACATTCTTGATGTCCTGAGCCAGTTTATGGAATAAATCAGCCTTTTGGGGCATATAATAGTTTTCATCTTGCAGATCTCATCACATTTTGTGCAGTAATTCACATGTGATGCCTAATGTTGACCACAGGAGGGAGAAGTTACACAAAACTGCAGCACAGACATCACTAATGATATGAAGATGATACCGATCAAGAATGGAAACAATCTGAGAGGAAGAGGAGGAAGATGAGGAAGAGCAAGATCAAGAGTGGCAATTTCAGATGAAATTTGAGCCACTGTGTTTTTGTACATGCAATGAGAACACACATGAAAAAATAGTAGGAATAGATAGTATGACACTTATGTCTCACTGTATGATTTCATCAAATGGTAAATGGACTGATGTTTTTCTACTTTAACTGAGCACTCAAAGCCCTCATTCACCCAGTAACACATATTTTTAAAAGAGCTTTTTTCCACACTGAAGCACCTTGTCTACCATTTGCACACTCACACTCTGATGGATGCATCAGGGGCAACTCGGGGTTCAGGATATTTCGACATGCAGGCTGGAGTAGCCGGGGATTGAACCACTGACCTTCCAATAGGTAGATGACCTGCTCTACCTCCTCCTGACCCACAACCGCCCCCAGGAAACAGATGCAATAGCGACTGGGTATTTGAGGAGAATATCAAAACAATAAAAAAAAGTACATCTTGTCAACTCACTTTCATTTTTATTAACACTTGAAATCTTAAAAATATTCTTAATGCCCAAAAAATATTGTGTCATATACTTAAGGAAGTAATATTGTCCACCTGAAACACTCCCCTTCCACCTTTTTGTACACAATTGGCAAAAATATATAGATATTTATTAACAGCAATGACTTACAATTGTTTTAATTTATTCATGACTTCTAAGATTGCCAGAGGAAAGAAGCTTCAGTTCATATTTATACATCAGAATAAATATTTAAATTAAAAAAAATGTAAACTTCTAAAATCCCAAAGCTGCCCCGCTCTCCTTTCATTGTAGTTTGTCATTTGGGGCAACAGATCAGAGCATCATGATGGAGAGACAATTCAGAGTCAAGGCTACATCAGGTTGTGGTTAATGTTCGTTCCCAGCTTCTGGTTGTTGTTGTTGCTGCTGCTGCTGCTGCTGCTGTTGCTGTTGCTGTTGCTGTTGTTGTTATTCCCACCCAACATGTCCGACCACCCTCCTTGTCCACCGTGCATCCCGCTCAGCTGGGACACAACAGAGTTCTGGTCTGAGCTGAACTGACTAAGATCTACAGAACACTACCTGGCTGGTGTTGCTGGGGTTGTGGAGGTTGGGGCGGTGCCATATTGTAGTAATGTTGACTGAGGTTGCCCAGTCTGGGTCTGTGAGGAGATGCAATGACTGAGGTTGCAAGGAAGGCTGTGTGTGTGTACTGGTTCACATTTTATTATTCAGCATGTATACTTCTTATAACTACACTGGATGAGTGTTAAAGTCTCTAAATACGATGCCACATTGGTGTAGTTCAAGAAACTTTTAATGCTACAAACATAATAACTGGCAAAGACTGAACCAAAAATAAGGTAGATGGGAGGCCCAACAAAAACAAACAAAAGAGGAAGAAAACCAACCGCACAATGATTTGTAGCTTGAGACTTCTACCCGAAACTAATATTGATAGACTTCACTGACAACCAAAACAGGACTGCTGGTAAGTCCCAGCTCAGCTCAAAATTAATAAACAAAACACCAAAAAGCAACTAATGTCGGTGCTGATGGAAGTGAGTGAGCCAATGTGCAGGTGATCCTCTGCAACCAATCAGTAAAAAAGACGATAGAAAACATAATAAATACATAAATGTGTCAAGACAGTGAGGTGCACATAACAATGAGAAAAATGCTCTATTTCATGAGCAAATAAATCATATTAAGAGACATAAAAATCTAATGAGATGTACAATACATATAAATCATAGGCATTTGTGTTTCTTTTTCTTATGTGAACAACAGAAACCAGACAAAGTGAACTTCAGAATCTCTCTGTTCTCTGTGGCCACCATGACTCTGCATCTTTACTCTATACTGACATTTCTGTGTATCACTATGTGAATATAAAGGAGGCTGGAGGGAGGGATGGTCGGATGGCTGTTTTGATGCATATGTGAGAGTTGAGAAAAGCGAGAGACAATTCAAAAGATGTGTCTTACCAATTCTCAAAAACTGTAACATAATTTTGAAGATTTTAATGATTGCTGTTTAGAAAAAGACTTGACTGTTTTCTGGCTAGTGTGAAAATGGTCCACATGTTCTGTTTGCGGTTAGCTGACCACAGTTAGAAGCTGTTGCTTCTACAGCAGCTCTTGTGCAGTTTGAAACCAACAGGTTTCAGTTTGTGCAACTCAAGGGCCAACTCAAGTTTGAAACCCTTGCCAGTCCAAGCAGATTGCACGCAAATGTCAGTGAGCACTTTGTAAAATACCAAATGCATAAATCGTTACACTGATGGTAACTGGGGGATTCAAACCCTGGTCCTTTGCATACCTAGAGAGAGTAACTGTACCAGTCAGGAAGGTACAGTTTTCAGGGTTAATACGTCAGGACACGGGTGGAGTTAAGTGTGCAGTTTCATATTGATATCATCCAGCATGCATACTTGTTATAATTATGTTACATGAGTCTTACAGCCCCGAAATCCACGGCTCAAAGGAAATGCTGCTGTAGTTCAAGAAACTTGTACCTGGTACAAACATAAGACTGAGAAAAATGTAGTAGTAAATTATAATATGAGACATGTACATCTTATGAGATGAACAACATGTATAAAACATTTACTATATTTATCATTTTTCTTGTGTGAATGAGTGAAGTAGGACAAAGTGAACAACTCAATATCAACCACCATATTCTTTAATTTTTTACTATTGCTTCTTTCAGCTGCTCCTTTATTCATAAGAAGTCAAGGAGTCACAGACTCCACAAAAAAACGGTTCCTCTCCAAAGTTCAGAAAAGGTCCCCAAACCTTTCCTTTAATGGGATAACAGAGATGATAACATTTCAGTTTGGATGAGAGATCCCCAGTTCTTTCAGGCTCTTGAGAAACCCAAAAGCTTAAATGTACCATCTTCTATCCCTGAGGTGAAAAACTGGTTAGTACATACTGGACTATGTTTTGCCAGAGGGTTTGTTTACTTTAAATATTTTCTCACATCCTACAAAATTTTAATTATATTGGTTTACCGGCATTGTAGCTTTTCACACTGTTTCAGAGTATAAATATGTAGGAAGACCATAACATTTAATGTGTGCCAAATGAGAAATTGAATTTGGTGGAGAATAGAAGATAAAGCACCTCAGTTGTGCTGCCAAAATCATAGAACAATGAATTTAAGTATCAAATGTGAAACATCTAGAAATTGTACAACAAATCTAGATTTGTTGTAATAAACAACACCCACTTAAATCAGTCATTACCTAATTACAGGCAACCGATTCATGACTGTAAAAGCCACATTAAGGCTCGAATTATCTCAGTGACCACATCTCATAAAGAGGTTGCCACACAAGACTCGGTTTACCAACAAAAACTCTTTTACCAAACAAACTCTTACAGCTAAAAATCCAAAGATTTTAGCTCTACTAATGAGTACCTACAGATAGAAAAAACATTTAGTAGAGTAAAAACCTTGATAAGTTTCACTAATTTAAAGTTGAGAGAAGTCATAAAGTTTTCTGCCCACAGAAGAACTCAAAAAAGCATTACAGGAAATCTAAAATTAAGGTCTGATCAACTTGGGTGGAAGATATTACTCAGAAAATGATAAAAAATAGAGCACAGTTCTGAAGAGTACCTCGCTCTTATGGGATCTGTGATTACAGAGCAACTTCACGCTGAATATCACTAGCTCATTAACAGATATGAGATAAGATCATTTGCAAAGAAACACAGAGGCAATCACTTCAGCAAATAAAACAATCATCTGCTTAGTGAGAGCAGGATGATAAGAAGGCTTTTTGATGAACAGGTTTTGAAGGTTTCCAGTGTATTTAAAAGTAGCTCACACTGTTCAACAAAAGAAAAAAAAAACAGTGTTCTATGCCAGCATGTACAAAACTAAAAGAATACAACCCAGGCCAAGATTAGCATTTTCAGCCACAGTTGTCATCAGTCCAAGGCTTGTGGGAGCTGTAGAGAGAGATGGAGGACAAGAAAGTCATGAAAATGCAGCAACCTGAGCAAAAAAATATAATTTTAAACATTTCCTCATTAGTATTGAGGACAGCTAGCACACCTTATTCTGAGCTAGCTAGAAGCTTTCAGCAAAAATATCTATCAACTAGCTAGGGGGAATAAACTCACAGAGATTATTTAGAAGACCTACTAGTACCACAGAGAATCACCTAATGGCTGTTAATAAACCATGCATAATTTGTGAAGCAGCTTCCCACGATATGGGAAATTAAGTGAAAGTGGAAGCTGCAATGGCTGTCTTCATTTGGGACTCAGTATGATCATTCTAAAATCTCCTGACTATGGTGATTCCATTAAAGTAAACCTATTTTCCTGTCAGTTAAAATAGGTATGTAAGTATTTCTTAGGTATGTAGGTGGGTAAGAATTTAATTGTGCTGGTGGTGCAAATTGGTTATTAAGTGCATTAGAGATTATCACGTTTCTTGGAAAGTTACAAGGCGAGTCCCTTCTAGTCATCCCAGTACTCCTTATTTCCCAAAATTTTAACAACTCGGGTGAAAAGTACAAAGTTAGCATTATCCATACACCCACAATAGATATTCAACAATATTCAAGGCAAGATCATTTTCTTGATCAAGCAGATTTTGTGCACAGAGGCAGGTTAAGCAGGTTGTGCTGTTCTGAAAAGTTTATGGACAATTCAAGGTTAAAACCGCATAGACTGGATCTTTTAAATTGAAAAAGGATAGTGGTAAAAGAATAAACAAAATAATAAATCAAAATTCTAATAAAACAGGACTGCATTTTTTTTTTTTTTAAATCAGGCATTATAAGGTGTTACAAGGTGCTGCACAAAGACTAAAAGCCCATTCTTTTGTTTTGATTCTGCCCTTTGTATCACTAGTAGTTCACTGCCTATTGCGCTCAGATGTCGGGCAGAGATGTATTTCTAACGTATGTCAGAAGTACAGGATGTAAAGACTTAAAATAATTTATAAAACTTTAAAATAAATTCTCTGGCGTACCAAGAGGAAATTTTGCAGCTATATTGATCCTGTGTGATTTGTTTATGGTCGATTGTTTTCACATTTTCAAGCCTTCAAACTCAACCCTAATCCCACACAGTAACATCCACATGTCAGATTTAGACAACCAAGAATTGTTAACACAGGGCAGAGGAGGCTGACATTACCTGAGGAGGAAATGGAGGATGGGCTGTCTTTGTCTGGCCATTCACCACTGCCATAATCATCATCGAGATTTTGGTCCTCTTGCTCTGATAACGAAATAACAACTTAAGCTGTAACCTTTAATCTAGCAATGCCTGCTTATTCATCCTCTGGTGAAAGAATAATAATAATAATAATAATAATAAATCTGTCAACAACTAGTTTAAAACTAAAAATTAGATTGTTATTTATTAGGCTCCTTTTGAAAGGAGCCAGTTGAGGTGGTTCAGGCATCTGACTAGGATGCCTCTTGGGTGGCTCCTGGGTGAAGTGTTCCAGGCATGTCCTACCAGGTGGAGGCTGGAGAGATTGCCTGGGAATGCCCCGGTGTCCCCCCGCTTAAGCTGGAGGAGGTGGATGGGGAGAGGGAGGTCTGGGTTTGTGTGCTTAGGCTGCTGCCCCCATGACCCCGTCCCAGATAAGAGGAAGAAATGGATGGAAATGGATGGATTTATTAGGCAAGTAAACTGAATTAATATTTTTATACCCAAATTTGAGCCACCACACTGGACTTCTCTGAGAAGTCAGAAATTTTAAACCACTAAAACTATTTTTTCTGTTCAGGAATGCAAGTGAATAATTGTAATTTGAAATCCTAATTAAGAAAAATAATAATGTGCTCTACTATTTTTTCTGCTTCTTTGTCAAACAGTAAATTTGAAAATTCATGGGTAACAACAACTTTCTTTTAGCATTGAAAATATTATTTTGATTAAAGAGCTTGCACATACTGGTGGATTAACCATTAGAGAAACATAAAAAATTATTTTGGTAATTACACTACTGTTAATTTAGGGCAGCTGTGGCATAACACCTGCATTGAGTAGTGATCTAATAAATTTGTTAAGCACTGTATTTCTCTTGCATGTCAGAAGTACAATATGTTTGGGCCCAGCATCATGCAAAGACTTTAAAAATAATAAAACTTTAAAATTAATTTTCTGGCAAACTAAGAGGAAATTTTGTAACAATCACAAACAGTAACATCCACATGTCAGACTTAAACAGTCAAGAATAGTAAAAATAGAGCAGAGGAGGCTGACATTACCTGAGGGTATGGAGAGTGGGTCGTATGTCTGTTGAAACCACAGATCTTCAGTGCCATCTGTTATTAGGGTTGCATTTATTTCACCACCAAAGGCAGGATAATCATAATCTTCATCATCATAAAATGGATTATATCCCTCTGATAAAACAACTCCAACACCTTCAGAGAAATAAGAACAGGAATAGCAGCTTAAGTAAAGTTACCGTAACCATTAACCTATAGCAATCCCTACTTATTCACCTTCTGGTCAGAGAGTAGAATAGAAGAGTGTTTAATTTGAATATTTGAATGAAAGTTAAAAAAATATATATACATTGTTTACAAATTAGCTAAATAATTAATAATTAATAACAAGAATAATTAAGAATATTAAAAAGTAAACTGAAATATACACTCAGACATGAGCAAATTCCCCACTGATGAAAGAAGTGCTGTCATGAAGTCATTTTCGTGAGTGACTGCTTGTTACAATATAATTAAAACAAAGGTTAGAAGCCAATTGCATTTCTTTTTATAGCTTATTTAATCTAAATCATGTTCTTTATTAATCTTTTTAAAAAGATTCAAGAAGAACTTGAGTATTGTTGGTTTCTTGGACCCTGCTAGATGATAAATGGACTGGTATTTGTAGAGGGCTTTTCTTCTCTAATTGACCACTGAAAGCACTTTTTACTACAAATCTAAACACACTCACAAAGCACTTTATTCTATGCTACTTGTCTAACATTTACACAGACATTCACACTCCAATGGATGCATTCGGAGCAAATGGGTTCAATATCTAGCCGAACAATACATTAATACGCTGACTGGAGGAGCTGGAAATCAAACTACCAACATTCAGACTGGTAGATGACCTGCTGTACCTCCAGAGGCACTGCCATCAAACCTGTCAGAGTAGCTTTGCATGATTTGCAATTCAAAATAACCCTTATTTATCTTATACTGGGTCTTGGTGCAGCTCCTCAGGTTATGTCGCATCCAAAGCAAGCTATTTTTTTATTGGCTACCCCTCGTACCCCTCATAAAAAGAACAGCTGGTGGTTGGGGGCATCCACAATTTTAAGAATGTCGCAAGGTGTTGTTTTGTTTTGTTTATTTCAAGAAAATGAGCCACTGATACATAAAAAGAAAATCTAGATGTATAAATAACACTGCAAAATTTACATATTTTGCAAAGGTGCAAAATGAACCAGCTAGCTTACATGGTACTTAAAAAAACATATTTTTTAATAGTAGGGAAACCATGTTTTTGTAACAGAAGCATGCACTTCACAGCAGCCAGCATTTTGGATTTATAAACAATAATAAGGTCTCTAATATGGAGCCTTGTGGGACACAACAAAGGTTTTACAGTATTTCCTTCTTGGTTATAGATCTAACTTCTTTGTGTGAAACTGGAAACTATAATCAGAAGACTGGCATTTTTTTACTTCCAGATAAATGTGATGTTGCTCACAGTCAGATAATGTCCATATGGATTTATGTCTGAAGTCAGAGTGTGCTGGGAGTGAGGAAAACTCCACTGGCTGATGTGACTGTACTCGAAAAAACATGCTCAGCCAGGAAGGTAGCGACTGTTTGCTCCTGCTGTCACATGCCAGCATGCCCTGAGTAGAGCATGAGGCAAATTTGGTGCTATAGCTGCCTGTGCTGTGTTTAGCTTCAGTTGTTTTTAATCTTTCTGGTCCTTGGTACAATCATAGTTCTCCCCCCGAAAGGAGGGAGTATGTAATCGTTTCAGGATATCATTTTCAAACTTTGTGTGGTGGTAGATACCAATAACAGCTCAAGCTGATTTAATTTTTGGTGAAAATTGGATCAAGGTTACACCAAATGGGAAAATCAGTGAATTAACTGCAATTTTTGGGGATCGTCCTCAAACCTCACAACAATATACTACGCCTTGGAGGACATGAGTACCTAGGTTGGCTAAGCATTTGACCTTGACCTTCATTGTTAGTGCCAAGGTCAAAGTTGACCTTGAAAAAAAATTTCAAGAAACCATATTGAGTATAATATAGCATATGAAAGGGCATGGAGAGAGCTGTACAACACACTTTTTTTTTTTTCAATACGACGCCCTACAACGTCACAATGACACCGCTGAAGTTAGCGTGTTTAATAAAAACAGGCTGACGTCAGCATGTTGTAATAAAAACATCATAAAACATTAAAATTTTAGTATAGCCCTTGCCCTTCGGGGGGAGATGTGCTCTCTGAGAGCTCTTGTTAGGACTTGGTTCACTTTTCCAGCAATAAGTCAGACTCATTCCCAGTGGGTGTTGGACTCTGTCAAGGCTTCCGTTTGTTGTTTGTACTACCATTTGTAATTGGAATAAAAGCTGTGATTCTGTTAATTATCTTTAAGGACACATTTTCCAGGCACAGCCAGTTTGCTTCATCAAGTGAAGTGAAGTGAAGTGAAGTGAAGTGGTTGGGATGAGAATTAGCATCTGAGGCCATGGTTCTCAGAAAAGGGTGAGGTGCTCACTCCAGGTCAGCAATGGGTTGCTGCCCCGATTGGAAGAGATTTATAGCCCTTTTCCACTAGTACCTACTCAGCTCAGCTTGGCTTGACTCAGCTCGCTGTTTAGGGTTTTCCATTAGGTGGTAGTACCAGGTACTTTTTTAGTACCCGCTTGGCCGGGGTTCCAAGTGATCCGAGCCGATCCAAAAATGTGACATCAATGGACTGCATGTTGCTAATTGGCCAGGGAGTGACATCACTGGATGAGACATTAGAGCAACTCCTTCGCGATTCAAAGCAGCCATTTTTTAAACGCGGCAATGAGGGAAATGGCTACACACAAACAACACCGTGTTTCATCTCTGACTTTCTTCTTTTACAGAGTCTGGCAAAAAGCCATCGACCAAGCCGCAGGTATACCATCGCCTTGATGTCCTCAATTGTTGTGTGTTTGTGTCGCATATAAATGAAGTCACGTGACTTTCGAGACGCCTTGCTATAACGACCCCACCCACGCTAATGTGATACTCAATTGTGATGGAAAACCACGAAACCGAGTCGAGTGAAGTTGCGTCGAGTCAAGCCAAGTAGGTACTAGTGGAAAAGAGGCTTAAGTGTCTCGGAGTCTTGTTCATGAATGAGGTGAGAGTGGAGCAGGAGATTGACAGAGTGATTGGTCCAGTGCTATACTGGTTTGTCGTGGTGAAGAGAGAACTAAGCATGAAAGTGAAGGTGATGATTTCCAGCTCAGTCTACATTCCTATCCTTACCTATGATCATGAGCTGTGGGTAGTAACCGAAAGAATGAGGACATGCATACAAGCTTCCTCCGAAGGCTTCTGGGCTCAGCCTTACAGGTAGGGTTGGCGCTTGGTCAATTGTGGAGGGACTCAGAGTACAGCCACTACTCCTCCACATTAAAAGGAGTCATTTGAGGTGGTACAGCCAACTGATCAGGATGCCTCCTGGGCACCTTCTAGGTGAGGTGTTTCAGGCATGTCCTACCACGAGGAGGTCCCGTGGAAGACCCAGGACACGCTCGAGAGATTACATCTCTGAGCTGGCTCGTTGTGTGTTTCAATTATTTTATATTGGAGTCATTTTGACTCCAATATAAAATGTTATTTTAGGTAATCTTTTTAGAGATTGCTGTCATTACATGAAGCGGAAATAAGCATTTTATTAGTGGTTTAGAATTAGTGCTAGATTCAGGGTTTTTTCAGAAGTCTCAGAGCTGTGTTGCAGAAAAGAAGAGTGCTCGGAGAAATGTTTTTCTCCTGATGAATAATAACTAATGATTTATTGCCTTATGTGGAAGTAAGTGTGTTCCCACTTGCATCTTAGGGTGCCCCTTGGTTTACATTGTGTTTCAGGAAGATTAATCACTGCAGAGTTGAATGGACTTTGGTGTAAGAAAACATTCAAGCCAATATTTATACTAGAGGATGCAAATTTTATTTGTACAGCTTTTGTAGCCAAAGTCTCAGTTAGCTTCTTAGTAGTTCAGCACTTGGATCTTTGTAATGGCACCATTAGCGCAGTATTTTACTGAATAATATGTGTAAATATACACTTTAGCCATACTGATGTTTTGTGAAGACTGCTGAGAGTCCTAGATGTAAATGTGTCATTCTCATTTGCTTAAATATCTCAGTCATTTGAGCCATGTTGAGGAAATGTCTTTGGATCAGCAAGGTTCAGTACACATATTGCATTTGGTGCATGTAAAGAGTGACACTTCTCCCAAGGCTCTGCAAATCTTGTATATTTGTACAGTATGTTTCTTGCGATTGTCTTGTTACCTGATAAAAATGTCAGGGCAAAGACTCACTCCAATTTTGTCTTCCCCAGGCTAGCCGTAGTAATCGTTCACATTGTTTGGCCAACTTTTATGCCGTAGGGGTACAAGACAGTTTCTTTAAATGAAACAAAAGCATTTAACTAATTTGCTGAATTTAGAATTTTTGCACCTTTTAAAATAAGTACTTTTTAAAAAGTCTAACCTGCTACTGTCCTAATGTCATGTAGATCCCCCTTGCACTGCTGGAACAGCTTTGACTGTGTGGCTTTTAAAGGATGGGTCAGTGCCTTGGGCTCTTTGTGTTGCTTGTTCCTGAGCAGGCCAGAAGCAAGTCCTGTCCTTAATCCACTTTATTTTTTAGAGACTCACTTTGTTTAAGAATGAGTGGGTGGTATCACAGAAACATCCACATGAACGCCCAAGGTTTCCAGCAGGACATTGCATTGAAACATGACAATGCTGTGCTCTTCATCTCTCAGTGGTTTTATTGTGGCTGACTCATGAATGTTCACTTTAGTTGCTTGCGCAGGTCAATGCAAGGAGAGTATACGTAGATTTCACAAGAACTACTTTAAACCAGAGACATGCAGTGTTTTTTTTTTTTTTTTCCTTTAGCTTCATATAAAAGAGTCACCCATTTCTCCTTATGTCATTTGGTTTGTATTCCATCACTTGATTAGGTTTGTTTATGTTGCTTTGATTTTATTGTATAATTGTATTGTCAATTTCAGATGTTATTGTATAGATTGTTCTGTGATGTACAGTAAAGACAACAACTCAGTAATCAGCATCCAGTCTTTCAGTGAAACTGAAAAAAAAGAAGTGTGTTGGCTCTCACTGTATCACTTCCTGTTTCAGTTGCAACGCACTGTGGTGTTTTGTGTAGCCGGTTTAATGAAAAACCTCTAGATAAATACTTATTTCATAAAGCTCTCTCTGCTGAATCACCTGCTGATTATATTCACAGTATTTATTCATTTTGCCTTTGCCTTTTTGTAGCTGAGTCACTAGCAGCATGGCTTCTTCACCTGCACTTTCCTGCTCAGTGTGTAAGATGTTTAGTTACTCCTCGGCCTCCTTTAGTAATAATGATACATGTAATAAATGTAGCCTGTTTGCAGCTCTGGAGGCCAGGCTCAGTGAATTGGAGACTCGGCTCCGCACCTTAGAAAATCCCGTAGCTAGCCAGGCCCCTGTAGTCGGTGCGGGCCAAGGTAGCTTAGCCACCGTTTGTTCCTCTGTGACACACCGAGGAACAAACTTTGGTTATTGGCGATTCTGTTTTGAGAAACGTGAAGTTAGAGACACCAGCAACCATAGTTAATTGTCTTCCAGGGGCCAGAGCAGGCGACATAGAAGGAAACCTGAAACTGCTGACTAAGGCTAAACGTAGATTTGGTAAAACTGTAATTCACGTCGGCAGTAATGACACCCGGTTACGCCAATCGGAGGTCACTAAAATTAATGTTGAATCGGTGTGTAACCTTGCCAAAACAATGTCGGACTCTGTAGTTT
>VUQS01028620.1:0-11394 GCA_015108495.1 Heterochromis multidens | reverse complement strand
AATTGTATTGTCAATTTCAGATGTTATTGTATAGATTGTTCTGTGATGTACAGTAAAGACAACAACTCAGTAATCAGCATCCAGTCTTTGGGTGAAACTGAAAAAAGTTCCCTCTTTCTCATTGCATGTATACATATATGTATGTAATATGCAACACTGAGTTTTATTTTATTTTTTTTAATAACTTGGCACCTGAAAGCTATACCTTTTAATAGTGGCATGTTTGTACAAAAGAGTACACATGGCCATTTTATTAAGTACAGCCATTAGCAAAAGATGGGTACATTGTGGTCATAAAGGGATGGATATGGTCAGCAACAACACTCAGGTAAGCTGTGGTGTTTTAAGATGGCATTTCAGTTGGCACTAAGGGGCTCAAAGTGTGCCAAGAAATGGTCCCCCACACCATTACACCACCAACCTGAACCATTAAGACAGGGTGGATCCATGCTTTCATGTTGCTTAATCCAAATTCTGACCCTCCCATCCAAATGTGGCAGGACAAATCGAGACTCATCAGACAAGGCAATGTTTTTTCAAATCTTCTGTTGTCCAGTTTTGTTGAGCCCGTGTGAATTGTAGCCTCAGTTTCCAGTTCTTAGCTGACAGGAGTCACACCTGGTGTGCTCTTCTGCTGCTGTAGCCCATCTGCTTCAAGGTTCAGTATGTTGTGCATTCAGAGATGCTCTTCTGCAGACCTTGGTTGTAAAGAGTGATCATTTGAGTTACTGTTGCCTTTCTATCAGCTCAAAGCAGTCTGACCATTCTCCTCTGCCCTTTGGCATCAACAAGGCATTTTCTCTAAGAGAACTATTGCTCACTGGATATTTTCTTATTTTCAGACCATTCTAAACCTAAAGATAGTTGTGTGGGAAAATCCCAGTAGATTAACAGCTTCTGAAATCCTCAGGCCAGCCAGTCTGGGACCAACAACCATGTCACGCTCACAGTCCTCTTAAATCTCCTTTCTTCCCCATTCTGATGCTCAGTTTGAACTTAAGCAGTTCATCTTGCCATGTCTACATGCCTCAATGGATTGAGTTGCTGTCATGTGATTGGATTATTAGATATTTGTGTTAACAAACATTTGAACAGGTGAACCTAATAAAATTGCCAGTGAATGTATTTGAGTGTTTTATTTCAAGCTCTACATCCAGCAAACAAATCGATCCAGGAGCACGGTCGGTCATACAGTGATATTTATTAACTGTGTTTTATTTAAGTGTTTTATTTTTTGATGGATGTTTATTCAAGTGAGATTTATTTGCATCAAGGAAGTACATTCACTAATTTATGTAGTAAAATAATTCATAGAAAATCAAAGTTAAGAAAAATAGAATATTTTTCATGGTCACAGTGAATAAATCTGACCTATTGCGGAAGGAATACAATGGCTTTGAAAGTGCTTCACAACTAAAAAGACATGATGGAGAAGTAATGCATGCACATAATGCAACATGCATTTTATACAGGCATCAAAATGAAAGAGAAACAAATGCAGAATGGGAAGCTGCTGTTCATGTCCTCATGTCCTCTGACAAAAGGGCTCATTGGTGATAAAGTCCTGGAAAGGGAAAAAAAAGATCCTTCACATCAACATAATGTGTTCTGGTGCTGTTGAAAACCACTCATGCAGTATTTGAACCTTAATTAAAGGTTACTCAAGCTCCATTCAAGGAGTAATGCTTACTGTACATTTTTACATGGAAGCTAGATAGTCAAGTGTTAATAAATACAGTGTAATGCTTTGTGAGAAGTAAGTTGCATCAAGTGTGAGAGTCTAATCCTCGCTGACTTTACATACGGTCCTCGTGACTAACATTCTCCTACAATGCGAGTGCATCAGTGTCTCAGTCTCACATTTGTATGTTGCTCTCCACTTTATAATAATACACTGGTTTGGCTGATCATTTATTAAGTCTTTGAGTTGGAGTTTTCTAAATCAGTCAATTGTTTTGATTCTCCTTTGTCTGACTCATTCGAGGGTAATTCCTCTGAGGATGTGTTTAACTCAACCCTGTTGGGTTGAGCGTTAGCCGCCTGGGTGGTTGGCTGTGTCCCATTCGCACACACCACAGTACCCTCTGACTTGCTGAAGCTGAACAGCTTCCCAGGACTGAATGTCCGGTTGGGGGATTGTGACCTCTCCTGGCCACTAGGGGGAACTGAAGAGGTCACTGTTGACCCCGGTGCGGCTCCAACTGCCACTGCTGGTTCTTTTTTCACCTCAGGTGACTTCAAGAACTTCAGAAATCCCGGGAGCTTTGCTTCACCTCCTGTTGGGGACTGCGCCGGGGAGCGTGACGTGCTGGAGGAGAACTTCCCCTGGAGAGGAATGATCTGCTTAAGCTTCATCACATTGTTGTTTCCCAGAAGAGAGCTTGGTCTCTTGGGCTTGTCCCCTGGCTTGCTTCCTTGTGTTTTGTCGTGGTGGTGCTGGTGCTGGGTGTCTGCCTTATGACAGTCACTCTCCTGACGGGCCTCGGCCTGCAGCTCAGCATGACGCTGAAGCTCTTCTTCTTCACGCCGGCGCCTGAGCTGCTGTTGGAAGTGTTGTTGGGCCTGCAGCTCATGCTTCTGAAGAGGGAGAAGTTCGAAAATAAAGATAGAGAAAAGAAGAGATAAAGTCATATAGAAATACACAGTGAAACAGAAAGAAATAAGAGAGCTGCATGAGGAGAATGAATACTCTTCTGATAGCAGAACTAGCAGGTGACATTACCAGGGACATTTATACTAGATTTTCTCATATTGGTCATAGTTGCGTTGCTGTCTCTATAACAAGACTTTATCAAGACACAGTGACAGCTAGACTATACAGACAAACACATACAGTTACTTCTCGATTACAATCAGAAAATGCTGCACCGGTGTGCATTGTTGGAGAATGCACACCACGAGGTCAAGGGGCACAAATGCATAAGTATGCAAAAATATGATACAGAGTGCAGCCAACAGCAAGCCATATGTTGGCCGAAGGTCTTTCAAGTTATCATACAGTTATACCTTGAAAGCTTCCCTTCGTCGGTACTCTAGCTTGGCCATCTCTTCTGCTACCCAGCCAGGGATATCAGGGATGGCAACATGGATGATGTACTTTAGGAGGATTGCAAAGTGCTGTAAACCACCAAGACCATAAAGGGACACTCTCAACACACAGTTGCATCAAGGCACAATAGCACCCCCCCCCGTCTGTAATATTTCTATAGACAAAACATGACATGTCATACAAATATCAAACACTCTTGTGAAGTTTGGTGTTCTTAAATGAACTTGGATCAATGTTACAAAATCACAATAAAAAAGTCATGCATTGTCTACTTCCTTAAAATATATACGAAAACATCAATTTCTACATTTACTAAAAAACACAACAAAAATCTTCACTGACAAATCTACATGACAGCAAATACCTCCAGTAAGACGATGGAGATGATGGTCATTTCAGGACTAAGCCAGGGGAACAGACGCTGAAGCTGCCCACACTGACCAATCAGGTAACAGTTGACTATGATGGCTATCAAGCCCATGGCTTCCATCGCAGTCTGGCAACACACACACACAGATATTTACATTTTATCAGATGACCCCCCCTATGCACACGGTAGCCTGGAGGCTTTCCTGACATTTTTCAAAGCATAACACACTGACCTGCCATTGTCCTATGTTCTCCACCCTCTGCCCGAACGGTCTCTGCAGGCCGGTACAGAGCTTCAGGGCATCACTGCGTATCTCGATGATGTTGTTGATAAGGGCGCACATGGCCGCCAGGGGAAACGCAGAAGAAAAAAGCACCACATAACCAAACTGAATGAACATCTCCTGGTAGTCCTGAAGTGTGTCCTGTTGGGGTCAAATTATCATAAAACAACAGAATCTGCATTATATCTAAAATTATTTTCATGCGTACACATGGATTTAAATGTAGATAACTTTATAAATACATTTTGGATGTAGTTAGTAGTCCCACCTCGTATGTCTGCATACAACTCTCAATCTCAGCCTGGGTCAGAGTGACAGTTTTTGGCTCTTCTGGTGGATCAATCCATGATTTCTTGTTGTCATTCCCCACTCCCATGTTCCTTCTTCTCTGACAGACAGAGTCAGATTCCTTCAGAGAGGGCACGGTGGCATTCTCTTTGGTGTCCTGCTAAAGCAAATATTAGACCGCTACTCTAGTAACATGAGCTTTATTTTATAGTATCTGCATATGTATATGTCCATATGTGATCTGATGTGGATGAGTTAAATGACTCGAAGCAAAAATTACATCATATAATTCACAAAAACGGCGCAGCGTAGTAATGAGAGACCTTTGCTACTGGTTACAGCAAAGAAGTTCTGGCAAATTTAGACTCACTCATTTAGACTGTCACTTTTGCATTTTAAAGACAGATAGCAAGACTACAAAGCAGTAATGAGGTATGATAAACAATTAAATTAAGCAGACCACATACTTGAGCCAGCGCTTCACAATCACTGTCTTCATCACAACTATCAAAAATACTGGATGGATCCATGCCCTCCTCCACCATTGTGGGACTGTCCTCTAGGGAGCTGTCATCCGCTGCCTGCGTTTCCATCGTGACATCCTGGTAGTCGACCTTCTCGGTGAAGCTGACTTTACGTTGCTTCATGGCGCTGTCGGTCATGTCCCACTCTTCCTCTGTCAGCCTGAACCCTGCTTTCAGATCCCCTCTTCTCTTTGGCTCTGGGTTACCATTTGCACTGTGACTGACAGGGATCCCTCTGGGACCCAGAAAGGAATAGAATGTCATCGAGGCTTGAGCCTTTCCCAGAGCCAGGCGGCCATATTTGAGTATGATGGCTTGGAGTAGCTCCCACAGAACCTTTGGGGTGAATACACCTAGCTTGTTTTGCTCATACAGGTAAGGCTGAAGGACCTCTTTGATGTTCTGTAGGAACTGGCGGAAAATCAGTAGAGTAGCTAGCATCTGTGAGGAGAAGGACAGCATCTGTTATTGTGCTGAATGTAAGAATGACATTAAAGCAAGACACAGTAATTTTTGAAATAAAGAAAAACAAAACAAAACACTGGGATTCATAATAAACTGGTGCTTAGTTCAAGAAATTGGAGGTTTTGTTGTTAAAGCTTTGATTTTATATGATCAGAAGCTTATGGCAACAAATGCAGTGCTTCATTATTGTGCAGTACTGTGCAAAAGTCTTGAGCAGCCCTCATTTCTTTATATTTTATTTTTGAGGAGCCATAATTTCTTTACATTTTTTAAAAATGGTATAGAATAATAGTTCTCCAGGCTTTCTGAAGGTCTTTCAAAGCTTTTCTTTGGACACTAGCTGCTTTTTCACTTATTTTCAGTCCAGTCCTTGTACTTGACCAATTTCTTTTCTTATGCCAAATGACAGGCCTAAAAACTATCTACTGCAGATGAAAAGTATCTGAAACAGTATCATCTTGACAGAGAACAGAATAAAAGGCAGCCAACATCAAAAGAAGAGCTTTGAAATGTCCTTCAAGAAGCCTGGAGAACTATTCCTGAAGACTACTTAAAGAAATGAGAAGAAAGCTGCCTAAGAGAGTTCAGGCTGTGTTGGTCTTACCAAATATTGACTTTCAAGCTCATTGGAACTGCACAAACTCTGCTTTTGCCTTATATACTGTATTTTCATGTGTGTTTGCACATTTAAATAAATCACTGTACCTATTTCCCCTTTTCCTAACAAAATACAAAGAAATGAGGGGTGGCTCAAGACTTGCACAGTATTGTACAACTAACGTTAAATCTCTCCCCTAAACAGTGACTCTGCATTGTAGCTCCGCACATTAATATGCACAAAAATGGACATGGGTCCAGTCAAGCTTTGGCTTTGCCATGTGGGTCTGTGTAAGTATACTCACTCAGAATTTGTAGACTCAAACAAAATGTCTGCCTTAATGTAATCTTTGCTCATTAGAAGAAATGGATAAGCATGCTACAAGACAGTAGTATTGTTTCCAATACAAAGCAGCATATTATTAGCATATTATAGCAATTTTATTATAGCAACAGCTTTGGAGGTAAAATATGTTTTGTTTTTTTTGTATTTCTACTAATGGTGCATTCATGTGGTATTGGAACAATTAGTTTCCCATTGGGAAAAATGCCGCTTCAAGAGGAAACAACAATAAAAAGTCAACTTGCTAAGCTGTTGACATCACACAGGCCAACCCTGGCACTGTAAGTAATATAATAATGATAGTAAGAACCTTCTGAATTATGAAACAAATTTGAGAATTCAAGTCATTTTTCACTAACATTTAATTTATAATATGGTTTGAGGTTGTTTTGCTGTAGTTTCTGACATAAATTAGTTATAAAGTTAATAGAAGTAACTCTTATAACAAATCAGGTAAAGTTATATTTATTCATTATATACTGGAAACAGTCATTAATGTTTTTTTTTTTGAAGCAACAGATTGACACTCATCTTCTTGTTTCCACATTCTGACATAAATGCACATGAACACACCAAACTCAGAAGATTTACTTCACAACCATGGAAACGGGCTCATCTGAAAAGCCCAAAAATGCAAAATAAAGTATGACACTTATATTAGCTTAATTAGCTAGTTGTCTGCAGCTGACAAAAATAATTTGGTTCATCAACCTGGTTGACGGTTGCCGGTGTGAGCACTATTATCACAGTAAACTGCCATGTTCCAAGAGTAGGGTTGCTACTTTTGGTCACAGTGCCCAATGTTCAGCAAAAATTACATATGGTCATTTAAGGGTAAAATGACCTTTCACTCAGTACTTTGTCTCTTTGTGAAAAAAAGCTGTGGTTACCTCCTTCAGTCGCTCCATGTCCTTGAGGTAGAATCCAATGTAGAAAAGGCTAAGGTAAGAATTGATGAATTCAAACTGCAAAACAAGACAAAAACATTGCACTCACTCACTCATTCATGGCAAACTGTATTTAAGCCCAAATGAGAAGGAATAATGACTTACAAAAACCATCTTGATGATGAGATTATTCTCATAGGCACTCTGAAGTCTATAGTTCTCTAGATGAAGAAATAAAAATAAGAAGTGTCATTCAATGTGCAGCAGTTTTTCCTCTAACAAAAAGAAAAAAGGCAGAATAGGACATAGCCTTCTACATACCAAAAACACACCTGCCCTAAATTATGGTCATGGGCAAATATGCTTCATTAAATTTAATTTCTTCTTACCCATGTCATTGAGCCAGTAGGCTATCTTCTTATACACTTCATCACATACAGTTACAGTCATGGCCAGAAGTATCTTAGGAATGAATCTTGTAATACTAGGTAGCTCCTGAATCTCCATCACCACTTCCTGCAAGGTGAAATAGAAGCATGATACATTTTTAATGGCCTGTTCATTCATATCTCAAATCCCTTGGCTATTTTTAAAAGGCCATTAAATGAATCTGAGCTAGTAGGAGGTATAGTTGATTATGGTCTGTTTAATCTGTTTTACAAAATAATACATTACACACATCTCAGGCTTAACCACTGATACATTCTTCATAGCTTTTTTAAAATTCTATGACATATAATAAAGATAGACTTTATTGTTTTGAAGGAAATTTGTTTCGCTTTCCAGTAAGGGTAGATTTAAACACAGATATACAATATCACCAGCATTTATTAACCCCAAAACTATATTAATTCCATTTCTACTCACAGAACCTGCACACAGTTGTTATGTGTCTCAAACCTGCAGTTCCAGGCAGAGTAGCATAGCGAGGAAGACGAAACAGAGACAGAGGAGGCAGATGGGCAGGCTGACCAGCCATCTGAACACAGCTCTCTTCCAGGGTGGGTAGTAGAACTCCTCACAGCCAGTTATAGGACTGCAACGCTTCACTCCCTGCAGAGACAACAGAGGAGGAGGCTGAATATTAGATTGGAGGCTATTTTTAGGATTTCTGTGATCATTTGAACTGTAAGATGGATATGAGGTGTTTATGCAAGGTGTGCTCCATAACAAGGGCAAATTCTCTGTATATGACAAGAATCTCTTACATCAAACTTGTGCCATCTTTGCAAATTGCAGCATTATCTGCAAATGATTCAGAGGTCAAATCAGCTCTTCCTATTATGTAATATGTGCAACAAACATCAGAAGATCTTCCTCAAAAGCTCACTCACCCAACATGGGGTTTGAACCCTGAGATTAAGAGGCTCATGCTCTAGCAACTGAGCTAGCCAGGTCTGTTCTTATTAAGATCCACATGCCCTCTCCTCCAGGTTTCTATTCATTCCTCACAAAGAGAGCCAGTGGGGAAGATGCTGCCCCCCCCAAAAAAAACTTCTCTTAGAAACACACTGATCACATTTCCTGAAATTGTGTGGCAACCCAGTTGCTGCAGAACTGCGCAACTGATCCCTTGCACCATGCAAACACACTGATATAGCACTTTAAAACAATGGAAATGCTGCACTAGAATAAAAGAATTCAAAGTCTGCCTGTAGATTCATTAAGTTTTTTTTTTAATGAGCTTTAGATGTCTATTATCAACACATAACTTTAAAAATGTTTGGTGGTGTAAGATCTGCAACAATACTCACCCTGAACTGAGGTCTGGGCTCCTCTAAGGACTCAGTGGGGGTATCCAGAGTGCCCCACCTGTAAGCCAGCTCTGCCTCTCGCCTCTTCCAGCGCTCCAGAAACAAAGTTGCCCACACAACATTGAAGAGGGCAAAAACCACACAGCAGATATCCTGACTGGTCTGAGCAGGAGCATAAGAGGACCAAAGACAATCATATACTGTACCATGTGATTATGGGGTGATACCATCCAGTTTTCTATTGTTTTATAAAGAGCTCTTGTTAAGTGCCAGTGATAAGATCATTTGGTTTGTATCATGTGCTGCTTTAACTTGTAAACTGTTTTAGAATTTTATAAAAAACATAAAAGGCAATTCAGTGAAAATTTCATATTTACTTTCATGTATATTAGTCCAGTGTTTACTGCTTATACTTTATATATCAAGTTTGTGCTCTTGAAGAGGGATTTTTGTCTGTTCTCCTTTTCAGTGTGCCAGCACGTCAGCTTGACCATAAATCAAAGCTGCCTACTTCCTGTGAGGGGCTGTTATCTTTTCAATCTAACACATATAAATTAGAAACCTCTGAGCTAGAGCAAGGAGAATAGAAAAGAGATCCTGGTGTATCTTCTTTTGTACTGTATCAGGAGAACAAAACCAGTAAACTATAAGCAGAAAAAACGTATTTCTGTGTAGCTCACCTATTTGAATATTTAGTGGTCCATAGACATATGTTTGATGTTGCAATAAATACTCTGAAGGCCACTTGCTTTATGAAAATTCAATTTTTTTCATTTCCACAACAATCTAAAGAAAGGATAAAAAGTTTTCCTGATACTTCTGACACAAAAATATAAAACTAAACTAATAAAATATAAAAATAACATTACAAAGCAGCTTCTGTTAAATAATGATTTTAAATACATGATTAGATGGTTTTGGCATTTGCAGTTAAGTCCATAGGTTTTTGGACAATGATACACTTTTTCTTGCAATTTTGCCTCTGTATACCGCCATAGTGGATTTTAAATCATTCAAGATGTGACTGAAATGCAGACTTTCAGCTTTAATTCAAGGGGATTAACAAAAATTTGTATTAACTGTTTAGGAACCTGAGCAGAGAGTATAGCCCTGTACACGTCACAATTCATCCTGCTACCTCTATCAGCAGTCACATCATTAATAAACACTAGTGACCCAGTTCCACTAACAGCCATACATGACCATACAATAACACTACCTCCACCATGTTTGACAGGTAATGTAGCATGCTTTAGATCATGAGCTGTTTCTCTCATTCTTCATACTTTTCTCTTCTCATCATTCTGAGACAAATTAATTTTGGTTTCATTTTTTCAAAGTTTTTCTTTTTTTCAGAACTCTGCAGGTTCTTTTAGATGTTTTCTGGCAAAGTCTAATCTGGCCTTCTTGTTCTTGAGAGTAACCAGTGGTTTGCACCAGGGTCAGCAGCAGAGCATATGAACTGGACAGGCAACCAACTTTAACAGAGGGGCATTCATCTCCAGTCACTTTGCTATCCCATTAAAAGAAAAGAAAAGAAAAAAAACACGCCCACACATCACACATGCTGCGTCCAAAGGTTATAAACTAAAATGAACAACACTACCAGTTAAATTTACATTTTAAAGAGTACTGCAAGAGCCAGTCCTAGACTTACACACTGCCACCTTTACAGGCAACACAACAAATTTAAGGATAAAAAAGCTTCTTTAAACCACAATAATGAACCGGTATGCATAATTGCAACTATACACGCATAGTAGGCTACACTCATAGAAAAACGTAACACAGTTACAAAAGTGCAAAAATATCTGTCTTAGATTGCAGAGGCAAAGCACGAGACAAACAGGAGACATTTTCTCTCGGTGCAGAAGTGGATCAATGAGCTCACCAAACACTAGGACAGCTGACTGTCAGCACACAATATCCTCAACACATTTTCATTTGTTTTGCAATTTTTGAGTGGGCTTATGCTATAAAGCTAACTGCACAAGCTGAAATGACCTCTTTTTAGTTTCAAAGAGACATGAGGGGTACTTCCCAAAGTCTGATCTGCATAGGCCCATCCACACAATGTCCTCCTCAGTCATGCTGGTCACTACGATTGCTGCAGAAACTACTGTTCACCGAATAATTAAATTGAGCTTGCACTTCAATAACTTATCGGCAATGTTGGTGTTTAAGTTCTTCATTACCAAACTGCATGAATTAATGCAACTTATACAACCTGAATTCTGAAAAAGTTGGGAAGTTCTTTAAATTTGAACAAAGTGAAAACCAAAGGACTTCCAAATCACATGAACCAATATTTTATTCACAACAGAACATAGATAACATGACAAATGTTTAAACTGAGAAATTTTAAAATTTTATGCACAAAATTAGCTCATTTCAAATTTGATGCTTACTACAGGTCTCAAAATAGTTGGGACAGGGGCATGTTTACCATGCTGTAGCATCTCCTCTTCTTTTCAAAACAGTCTGAAGACGTCTGGGCATCCAGGTTATGAGTTTCTGGAGTTTTGGTGTTGGAATTTGGTCCCATTCTTGCCTGATATAGGTTTCCAGCTGCTGAAGAGTTTGTGGTCGTCTTTGACGTATTTTCCGTTTAATGATGCGCCAAATGTTCTCTATAGGTGAAAGATCTGGACTGCAGGCAGACCAATTCAGCACCCGGACTCTTCTCTGATGAAGCCATGCTGTTGTAATAGCTGCAGTATGTGGTTTTGCATTGTCCTGCTGAAATACACAAGGCCTTCCCTGAAATAGACGTCGTCTGGAGGGGAGCATATGTTGCTCTAAAACCTTTATATACCTTTCAGCATTCATAGTTC
>VUQS01028618.1:0-10012 GCA_015108495.1 Heterochromis multidens | reverse complement strand
AACCAGACAAAGGAAAGTCAGCGGTTAAATACTGGAGCCTCGCTGAAGGGCCTCAGCCAGTCCAATGACGGTATCAGCAGTGGTGCTGCACAGCCAGGACTCAGCAGAGCCAAAGACAGTGAGCGGTCAGACAGTGGAGCCCTGCTGACGGGCCTCAATCAAGCGAGTAAAAGCCAGCAGTCAAACAGTGGAACCTTTCTGAAGGGTCTCAGTCAGGCCAGTAAGAGCCGGCGTTTGAAGAGCGGTCCCTTAATTCCTGGACTCGGTGAGACCAGTGACAGTGACAGCGAGAGTGAGTCAACCAGTGGAGCCCTGCTGGCGGGCCTCAACCAGGCCAAGGAGACCCAGTCCTTGAAGAGTGGAGAATCGTTGGTGTGCCGCAGCCGGACCAACGTTACAGAGACAAAGACTGACTCACCTAGTCGAGAGCGACTCCTATCTGAGAGGCTCTCCTTACCTTGTGCTGAGGAGAAGAAGAAAAACAGAGGAGACCATAGTTTGGGGTCTAGTAGTCGATCAAAGTCCCCTGTGGCAGTGAAGAAGAAGAAGAAGGAGGAAGAGGAAAAAGAAGAAAACCCATTGGTGAGTGAGCAGCGTGAACAGCTGCAGAACATTCTTAAAACTCTGGGATGGAACCTGGACGTGGACGAGTTGAGCAAACTGGCGAACCGCACTCAGGAGAGGCTGTTTGGGAAGAAAAACGAGGGTGGTGACAGTAGAGAGGAGCATGAGAGTCGGCAGAAGTGCTCTCGTGACAGAGATCGCAGGAAGTCCTCCTCCTCTCGCTCCCCTCTGCGGAGCATCAAAACAGACCGCAGTCAGGAGAGAATGTATGGGAGGAAGAGTGAAGGGAGAAGGAAGACTGACAGCAGAGGGGAGGAAGAGACACAACAGAGACGCTCCCTTAGAGATCACAGAAAGTCCCCCTCCTCCTCCTCTTCCTCATCTTCCTCAAGATCAGCTTCTAGAAGCTCTAGCCCGAGCCCCTCACGTCGGCTTCGCTCTCACAGCAGAGATTTGAAACGGAGGCGCTCTGGAGAAAGAAGCAGAGAGAGACTGAAACAAAGAGACAGAAGGAACAGCAGAGAAGCACAGAGGGACAGAGACCGAAAAGACTTGAAACATTTTTCTGCTTATTCATATCCACAAAATCAAATGTTTCCTCATCCTGCTGCTTCTGCATTTCCAGATTACATTTTGTCTCAGTACTCCCATTTTGCTCTTAGCCATAGTGGCCACTACAGTGGTGCTACAAATCCTTACTGGGCGTATAATCAGTATAACATTCCTCCCTCTCTTTCTGCCAGCGGCCATCCTTATCCACACTTTTCTGGCTCTGTAGTGGCACCTAACATGGCTTATCCTGATCCCAGTTGTCTTACAGGCAATGCCTCATTTCCAAACCCAGACCTGTCTGTGAGTGAAGGTCAAGTTGGGTCAGCTTCTGGTTCTCGCTGCCTGACAGTCATCAATACTGAGCAGGCATCCTCTCAGGGCCTCACAGGTGGCCACAATTGGAAACCCAACTATAAAGAACTTATGGGAGATTTCAGGAATCATAAAAATATTTTAGGGAAACACAATAATACACCAAAGTCATCAGTGGCACCACAGGAATCAAAGGTATGCACAAAAACTGTGGCTGATGATCCCAACACTGAGCAGTTAGAAGAGGAGAAGCCGCAGCCAACAGAGGAGGAAATAAAGGCGAACCTGAGGAAAAAGGTTGGTGGACTGTTGGTTTTGCAAGCCCGCTAGTCCATGTGATATTAGGAAGTTAGGTTATGCCTTTATTTGCCTTGCTCAGTAGGTCTTTCCATTTACATTGTTTTCTGAGTGAAGATTGCAGGTGTCAGAGAAATTATTTTTTTCCCAGTCCAAGTTTAGTTTAGGCCAGTTCATGCAATCAGCACTGCAGGGATGACTAAGAGCGATGTCTGAGTGTTGAATTCAGTTGAGATCTGGTAAATGCAGAGGTCATAGCATGTGATCATTTTTGACCTCGTCAAATTATTCACCCTATATTTTATCATGGAATTAGGGTGATCACCGAGTTAAAACCTTCTACTGACTTGCAGTACCCTTTTCCTTTAAGGGGAAACAGCATCAGCTCAACAGATCGGGGGGCTTTTTAGAAACATTTTTGAACCCCTATCATAACTTCATAAGTACAGGAGATATCCACATGAAACTTTCAGAAGTGAAAATTCAGTTTGTCTTACAGGCAATGCTTCATTTCCAAACCCAGACCTGTCTGTGAGTGAAGGTCAAGTTGGGTTAGCTTCTGGTCCTCGCTGCCTGACAGTCATCAATACTGAGCAGGCATCCTCTCAGGGTGCCTTTACACCCACTCCAAGTGTCACAATCTAAATCCCACTGTGAGCATCAATATCATGGGATTTATCATAGTTTCAATAGAAAAACTGAACAGAGTATTGGTACCCTGGATGTTTTATCTGCTTTATTGGCCTTGAAAATGTCATGTTTCATCTCCTGTACTTATGAAGATATAAAAAAAAAAATGACTTGACGTAACAAGCACCAAATTTCAGCCCATCCCTATATACTTTAAGAACCTGTAATTCAGAAACATCTGATTCTGAGGGGGTCAGGTGGGAGATCATGAAATGACCTTTTTCTTTACTAAAAGTGAGTGTAGGAAGCTTGATAAATTAATCTGAAGTATTCCTCTCATGTAGCTGTATTTTTGATCTGAGGAATAACTCCAGCAGAATTCCCAGTACCGAGTCTGAGACACTTAAGATGTATTGATATGTATTTTTATATGTAAGTGGAACCTGTTGCACATCCCAAAAATAATTTGCATTTTAAAAATTTTAAACATTTGAAGACATGGCTGACAAGTTATGAAATATATAAACATAAAATATTTGAAAAACAAAAACAGAATAAATGATATTCAGTTCAGAGCCCTGCGTCTATAAAAGTTGTCATTAATGTAATACAAAATCTTAGATATACTTATCCGAGTATCATTACTTTTGACATCTGAATTTCATAATCCTGATCTCGGTGTAATTCCAGTCGTTGTTACAATGTTTTACATTATCTTTACTATAATCTTGAATGACGAGTGGCTTCTTGTTACAGTATATCATCATAAATCATTCTACTACAAGATTCATTTAATCTTTCTAGCTTGAAGCATTTAACCAGAAGGCGAAGAGCACGAGCCAGGTGCCTCACTCCAAAGCCATTCAGCCAGCAAACTCCCTGATCTCTGAGATAGAGTGAAGTAAGTACATTTAAAGCATAATTCCACTGGATTTCAGCCTGGCATGTTTCCTGTGAATTAAATGGATATTATGGTTCTGCAGGTTATTCTAACACTCCGTCTCTGTTGTGGAGCACTTGCAGAACAATCATGCATCACTGATGCAGCGTGACTGCAATATTAACCCTTCCTGACACTTGTGCTGCTGTAACATGGGAATTTCCCCAGTGTGTGATTAATAAAGTCTGTGTTTGTGTCTAAAGCCTGAACCATGAAATAACTGTCAGAAAATATAAATTTTTTGAAACTGGAGTGTTGAACATTCTGACAGTTAAAAAAAAAAAAACAAGAAATCAAATATCAATTTGCATATATGAGTTTTAATTTGTATCATTTTTGCTACATCCGGCAATTCTGTGCAATTTATTTCTCACAGTAGCACTGCATGTGTCTGATATTATACATCAGGTTTTCCAGGAAAACAAAAATCACACTGATGTAGAGCTCTCAAAAACTCATGTAATAAATGTGATACACCTGGCGTTACAGGTTTAAATTAAAAACAACACTGCTAACTCAACTTGAAGAAGAACAGTCCCACGAGTCTTCGCTTTCTCTGGCACAACAACATACGCAGACCGAAAACTGCCTACCACAGGCAGCTGAAACACGTTACTGGGATGATACCACTGAGACTGGAAAGGCAATTAGCAGCTGTAGCTTTGGCTGTAGAGTATATGCTTTTCAACTGTAAGGCCAACACGTTGATTTCTGGTAGAAAAGCCTTTTGTTTTGCTTTTTGCTCCCCTCCCACAGCTAAAATGAATCTGGTGCCATTTGTCAGCCATCAAGTTTATTTGCAACGACATCCAGAGGAACAGTTAGTAAAAGGTCTTTCCCGGGTGTCTGAATTTTTTACTTCAATTTTTGGTCACAAAGAGAAGCTCTTTGCACTCTCCACCTCTAAGACCGAAGTGGAGAGTTCAAAGTTAGCATCATCCATAGAGCCACAATAGTCACATTCATGGGAAATAAAAAAGGTTCAAATTCACCAGTATGATCCTTTAAGAGGAAGAATACTGATGTTTTACTCTGGGTTTTGACCACCAACTCGTTAAATGTCCGTGTTTGTTACTGTTAATATTTTATAATTAAATTAAATGTTTGCATTTAATGTCTTGTGTAGTTTTGTTTTTATGCTCCAAATGCTACAAATTCCACATCACAGAGCATCTTTCTCTTCCTGAATGACCGTTATTATCTCTTTTGTGGTGCTCGTACCAGTGTGGAGCCAGTTCTTCCTTTTGAGAACCAGCTCACATTTCCAAAGGTTTGAGAACTGATGATTGCATCCAGTTGCTTGCAGAAGTGGGGTTCAATTTTCTTTTAAAGAAAATCTGTTGGCTGCAGGTGCCAATCATAGGCTGATTTCTTGCAGTAGCCCCTCTCAAAGCCTCTGAGATCAGTGGTTTCACCTTTGGGCTGAGCAGTTTTCTGGTGGACAAAGATGCATTCAGTACTGGTACTGCGTTGATGAAAAAAGGCTTCATGTCTTCAAGTTGTGGTACAATTCTTGTCGAATTGACCTTTTCATGAACTGTATGGTGATATAAATGTGTTTGATCCTGTGTGTTAACTATATTTTTCTCTTTTTTCCAGACATCTGTGGCCTGTGAAGATTGATTTTTTTCTTTTCTTTTCTTTTTGAGCCTGTTGTGAGCCTTGTTTACATGTGCAGTTCACATGTAATGCTGAATTTTAGCTCCATCTCCACATTTGTCCTGAGTCATCCATGAATAATAGAATAGATTTTTGCACAGTTCATTACTGGTTTGCTTTCAGTCATGTTTTATCTCTACAGTTCTATGAATGTCACCAGTTTTGATTTTTTGGTTCATCTTGTATAAATTTGATTATGAAAAATATATTTTGTAGGCTCTATTGCAGTTTGTTAATGAGATGTATATTTTTATTGTTAAAAATGTTTTAGCCTGTAAAAATTCTGATTTTACATTTGCCCTTTCACATCAAGTAAAGAAATCCTAAAAAATAACAGATGTGTATGTTGATGACCTGTAGCTTGCTGTTATTTACTGTACATTTACACAATTTGGACAAAATTACTGGGCCACCTACACAATACACCTATAGGAGCTGTTCGGCCACACCATGAAACGATGTTAATACAGAGGAGGTTTGGAGCTCTGCAGTTATTGAGTCAGTTGGTGACTATGTGCCTCCTTACTTGGTGACTCCTCTCTGTAGCTTTACATAGTCTGACACTTTGTGGCTGAGATGCTGTGGTTCCCAAACACTAGCACTTTGCAATAATACCACTTACAGCTGATCGTGGAATATCTGGAAAGGATCCTCTGACTTCTTATTTAGTGCCACCTTCAGGTCTAAATATCTCTGTTGGCTGTGTCCTTATGTTTTGCACCTCATGCTGATATTAGTACACTAAAATGCTAAATATCAGACCTGTAATGTATTTAAGCCCAATATGCTTTCTTTTTTAGTTCTGTTATGGTCTGTCACAACTCCCAGCTTTCTCTTATGCCTACATTGCTAGTTTACTTGGGCTTGTTGTTGTTGTGTAGTGAGTTTCTAAAGCTTTCTTCTCTGAAAAGTTGCACTCTGGACAGAGAAACATTGAGCTGAAACTCTGCATAAAGCTCACAGAGCCCATGGGAGCTGTAGAATTATGTGATGTTTTTGGTTTGCTCATCACTTCTGTTGGTCCCTCTTCATAATCATAACTCCTAATGATTTTACATTGACATTTGATGGGTTTTATGACAGAAACACAAATTGTAGCTGCTGTTAATGGTCAGTTAACAGTAGATAAGTCACGGTCATGACCTTTCTCTGGTACCACTTTTATTTTTTTGCTCTTTTGTGAAACTGGACACACAAGAAAAACTTTTTCATCAGCAGCTGTTCAAAACTATTTTCCAAAATCTTTTTTTTAGCATTAAGCAGTTCTTTTAAAACATTTCCTCTGATAATTTATGTTTTTTTAAACAACCAAAACTAAACCTAAACAAACTAATCTTTAATGACAATACTTGACCTTACTCTTTAATTTTCCAGCATATTATCATAATTAAGTGACATGTTTTAACTTATGTGCATCTCTAACAACTTCAGATGCACCCAGGTGCCAAATAAGGAATCATTTGCTATTTTCACACATGAACTAAGGGGAGTTTGGAGAGAATCAGGTCAGGGTATTTTTTTTGTTTTCCTTTCACAAAGGAAGTAATCTGCTTGAGTCATATTGACGTTACGGGAAGATTTGGCGTGGGAGCTGCAGGGATAGAATGAAATCCAAAACTACACAGAACTACTGGGGAACTGGTTAACAATGTCAAGTGTAGTGAATTACACATTTGCCAAACATGCAAAAGATTCCTGATTCAATTCTGGAAGGAGACACAAATCCCTTTGTAGTGGCGTCAAGAAGGGCATCCGGTGTAAAAATCTGCCAAATCAAACTGAAAATAACAAAAAAGATTTACTCCCATTAGAAAGTAATTTGTTACACTACTCTGTACATAACTTTCTGTTTCTCTGCGACATGGCCTGAGATGAAACAAAACATCAAAGAACTCCCAAGGCACTTTTTAAATAAAATTTAAAATGCCTTAATTCTCATGCCATTGTCATGTATAACCTAAAAAAACTCAGTGTTTCAGCATACAAGCCTTTATCTGTGAATTAAACCGATTACATGAAAACAGTGATAAATATTGTGGTCTTTTGGCCTCCTACAACTGGTCTAGGTTTTGAAAAGTCCTGTAGTAGCTGTAATGTGATTGCACTGCTGTAATTTATCACAGCAATGCAATCACATGACTGTGTGACCAAAAAATGTAATGTGATTACAGTAACAAGTTACATCCAGTACTACTGGCTAATGTGCATGTGTGAAAACAGCTGTCCGCTCCTTCAGTGTGTAAAACAAATGATGGACCGACAAGAATTTTACCGTTTGTTTATCTTTGAAACTGTTTTTAATGCAATTTTTAAAAATTCACTTCATTTCAGTTTTATTCATATAGCGCCAATTCACAACAAGTCACCTCGAGGTGCCTTATATTGTAAGGTAAAGACCCCACAATATTTAAAAGAAACCCCAACAATCTCACAACCCCCTATGAGCAAGCACTTGGCGACAGTGGGAAGGAAAAACTCCCTTTTAACAGGAAGAAACCTCACATGCATACAGGCAAAATGTCTCCTGTATTCTTCTGGTTTAAAGTAATTACTGATTTTGTCAGTTGTACACAATGAAATGAAAGAATTACATTTATTTTTATATAACATTTATTCAAATGATAAACTCTCCTAAGGATGACATGGTAACACACCTACAGACAGCTCACAGTGGAAGCTGTGTGCCATTAACCAGTTATGGTCTTTGAAACACTGTCATATGTTATTACAGACTGTTTGCTCTAATACCAACACTACAGATACACAAATGCAGCTTTCATAAAGAATTCAAACAGTGTAAAAGCAAGAACTTCCTAATAAATTACTCCGCCTTTGCCACACCACAACTCAGAGCACAATCACCTGGGAACTGTTTTATAAATAGAGAGAAGATCCTGTTGTTCATCTAAAGTTCATCCTTCTCCTCTCCTGGACAGTAGCAGGCTGCCCTCTGGCTGTTCATGTACGGTCTGCAGCCTAAAGTCCACACTGTGTTGAAGAAGGTGTCTGCTACAGTTTCACAAGCTGAGGAGAGAAATTAGAAACATGGTAACACAGAATAAAGAGAAGGTAATGTACTCAGATTACATATTTTTGGAGATGTTGATACAGATGATTTGCAGTCAGGCCTTATGAATAATTAAAATATGAAGCTGAAGGAGAATGATGATGGAAAAGGGTTTAGTAAACTCACGCTGGATGAAATGAAGGTTAAAATATTACTGACCTTCAACTTTTGACACAAAGCCGAGGCTCTTCTTGAGGTCTGAGCAGATGCTGTGGAGGCACCAGCGGAACTTGGAGTCGCAGCGATACTTGTTGGAGCCGCAGGTGTCGTAACACATATCCAGCTGATTGCAGCACTTGGTCATGGCAGGGATGCCCATGTCCATCTGACACACAACAGGAAGGATCAGTGTGTTTGTGTACAAGTGCAGGCCTCACACTAGATAAAGATTCACATATTTAGGGACTGTAAGAAAATTATTAGGAGGAGATGGTGCATCAGAAATGGGTTGGCTGTTTTTTCTGAAAGCAGTTTTTATTCTCCATCCATCCATTCTCTTCCGCTTATCCAATTCAGGGTCGCGGGGGGGCTGGAGCCTATCCCAGCTGCAGTTTTTATTCTCATTTGATTTTTTTTAGTTTTCATTGGTCACATTTTAGTTGCATTTTTGCACTTTTGTTACATTTTCTGAGCATTATCACAGCATATTATGAGCATATTATCTTAATAATAGTGACTAACTTGAGAAAGTAAAATTTTTATAACATAAACACATTAATATTTCTTTAGTGAACATCTAAAAGATCTTTTTAGATGGAGTGCCATCATTAAAGATGGAGTTCATCTCATTTTTCCTCTGGTATACCTGCCTACACTCCTGTTTTTCTCCCACAGCCTTCTGCTTTGCTGTTTCTTCATGGAAACTCCCGTTATTTGCTTGACCATCAAACGTAATTGTTAATAGCTGTAACATACAGTAGGTGTTTGTATGTACAGTATATATGTCTGTTTCTAATGCTATATAGATATATATATAATGCTATATACTTATAAATTCAACCCATCTGTCACTACAACTTGGCAGATGACAATCCATTTGAAGGGGTGTGCAGACAGACCAGACAGAGCCTTCCTCCTATCTTAACCGTTGTTGCTTCACTACTTCAGCAGTCTTTACTTAGCAGACACAGTAAAGACAGAGACAGACACCAATAAATAAATTTTTAAAAAAATTAAATAAATATTGGTGATCTGAACTACATGTTTGACTCGTCAGATACATGTGAGGAGTTGTTTACTTCAATAAAGTTGGACAGATATTCACCAGTTTGAGCTTCCAGAATCAATACCTTTTAAGTTTAACACTAACAAACACAAATGCCACCTTTTTCCAACTGTACTGAAGTACATAACAAGCTGGAACCAATCAAAATAATAATAATAATAATAATAACCAATCAAAAATCAAAATATTCTCTGAGCTGCACAAAGCGTAACATTGTAAAAACAGAGATTATACAAAAAATATTAAATGTACACAACTTAGTTATGGAAAAAGTCCTTTACGTACAGTACTGTGCAAAAGTTTTAGGCAGGTGTGAAAAAATGCTGTAAACAAAGAATGCTTTCAGAAATATATATAATGATTGGTTATTTCTATCAATTCACAAAATGCAGGACAACGACCCCAAACATACAGCCAAAGTCATTAAGAACTATCTTCAGCGTAAAGAAGAACAAGAAGTCCTGGAAGTGATGGTATGGCCCCCACAGAGCCCTGATCTCAACATCATCGAGTGTGTCTGGGATTACATGAAGAGACAGAAGAATGTGAGGAAGCCTACATCCACAGAAGATCTGTGGTTAGTTCTCCAAGATGTTTGGAAGAACCTACCGGCCGAGTTCCTTCAAAAATTGTGTGCAAGTGTACCTAGAAGAATTGATGCTGTTTTGAAGGCAAAGGGTGGTCACACCAAATATTGATTTGGTTTAGATTTCTCTTTTGTTCATTCACTGCATTTTGTTGATTGATGAAAATAAATAAACAACAC
>VUQS01028612.1:0-14636 GCA_015108495.1 Heterochromis multidens | reverse complement strand
ACCGGAAGTGTGCGGCAGGAAGAGTTGGACCCCAAAATGCAGGACTCTCAGACGGGACTTAGGAACTAAAAATCACAGCTTTATTATCGCTGGAAAACCAGTGAGGAAAACAACAAGCAAAAACCAGACACGGAACAAGGCAAAACAGAACAGTCCGACTGCAGACTGAAAAAAAACCAACCAATTACTAGACCAGGCGAGACCAGAGCACACACTGAGGGAGGACGCAACAAGGAGCAAGGGCAGACTGGGAACTTAAATACATACTGGGTGACGAGAGGATGGGAAACAGGTGGGGAACCGAGCAGAGAGGACACACCTGGGAAACACACCTGAATACAATCACAAGACACCGGGAGAGAGCCAGAGACAGAGTGAGAGAGAGGCAGAACAAGAGAGAGAGAGAGCACTAGACATGGGGATGAGACAGGGAACCAGAAAACCAAAGATACTCAGGGAATACAGAAATGTAAACATAAAGGCACTCCAGAACAAAAGCATAAATCTCTCATAATGCAAAAATAAACAAAACTCAAAACCCTGGGTCACATACCCAGGGACCATGACACATATGGCTTCTTCTTTGCATGATAGAACTGTGTTCACAGACAGATTTATTGAAGTCTTCCTGAAGTGTTTCTGAGTCGATGCAGTGATTTCCATGACAGAATTATGCCTGTTTTTAATGCAGTGCTGTCTGAGGGTCACGGGCATCAAATACTGATTTTCCACCTTGTCCAATGAACACAGAGATTTCTTCAGATTCTCTGAATCTTTTAATGATATTATGTACTCTAGATAATGAGATATTCAAAGCCTTTGGAATTTTACATTGAGGAACATTATTCTGAAACTTTTCCACAATTTATAGACAGCTTTTTTGCAGACTGCCCATCTTTACTTCTGAGAAACTCTGCCTCTCTAAAATGCTCTTTTTATACCCAGTCATGTCACTGACCTGTTGCCAGTTTCTTTTAAGTTTCCCTTACTTTTCCATCCTTTTGTTGCCTCTGTCACAACTGTTTCTGAGAGGTGCTGCTGCCATAAAAACAAATGAGCTAATATTTTTCATGACATGATGAAATGTCATGGAAATCTCCCTCAGCCCTTGGGGTTGTATATCAGACATTAGACATTTAGAGATTATTTGAATAAATATAAGTTAACAGTGGCATATAATTATTGGTGAATCACTAAGATCTAGCCATAATGCAGACTCAAAAGGTCCCTTAAATAGTATACATAGAGTTGTAAATAATAAAACCACCCATGGGGGAGGAGGGGCATAAGCCAGTGCTGGTCTCAAGTCCAGATAAATGGAAAGGGTTGCATCAGGAAGAGCATCCAGCATAAAAACTTTGCCAAATTAAACATGTAAAGAAGAAGAGAGTCGTAAATAAAATATCACTTGCATTTCAGTTTGCACAGTAAGAGAAGATGTCACCATTCGTTAAGTTATTGCTGATTCACATTTAATTTCTTTTGTGGGTTCAAGTTGCTAATTTTACTTCAGTATCCGCTTGTTAAGTGATCAAACCTGTTTCCGGGTCCAAGCTCCTACTGTGCTCACTGAGGCTGTTGTCTTTATTTAACAGAAAAAAGCCCTTAAAGATTATCAGTGGTAATTCTCAACATCTCCTACTTTTTGTTAGCACTATTCATGTGCAGCACATCATTAAGATAAGTTTTTAAAAACTAAAGGTATACACTACAGCCTCTTGGGCTCATGGTGTCCCAGACACCAAATTTTTGAACGCTTCAGAGAAGAATCACTCTAAGTGTTGATATTTAACTTTGAAGTTTGGTCCATTTTTGGCATTTTCTTGCAGCCTTATGATGGCATTTGACCCTCAACATTAACTTTTGTTGAGGAAAAATTTAACCCTCATCCTTCATCTTCCCTGTGCCTGTGTTTATATTAGCCTAACCATAGCTCTGTAGCTAGCCAGCAGGTTTTTTTATATGTCAGTTAGCCCAACTTCACTGGCTCTCCAAATGTCGCTGCTATTTAGTTTTTCATTTTTGTTGACATCCAAATTTATAACTTTTTAGAAATATTTAAGTCAAAACATTTAGGTGGAAATTATGAGCTAATGCCCTGCTAACTCCTAACTCCACTAAATCTTGTAAATCCCCTTTTTCATGCATGCCTGGATGTTGAACTTTATTGTAGCACCTGGGAGAGCAGCCACTCTCATCATTTTATTTGAGATGAAAGAATTTAGATGGTTTTTAACTCCCAATGGAGCCTCAGTGTTGTTTGATTTTGGGAACCAAAAGAGCCTTTGGACCCAAAATGGCTAATGACATCAGACTTAACAAGTGAATAGAACTAGACCTGTAATCAGTGACCTGTAACCACTTCTAAAAGCTTCTGATTTCATCAGTGATTTAGTACAGTCACTTTAGTTTCAAGATTTAATCATAAAACTTCATTTACCGCTAGCCTGCACACCTGAATGGCAGTGTTGTGATGTTCTGTGGGATTGATTTGTTTAAAGTTGAACACAAGCTTGTAAAAAATATTTTTCCTGCAAGAAAATCCTTCTTTTACAAAATAACATGAAGGACACAGTCCAGCTGTCATGACAGTCACGTTAGCATGGCCTGTGACCTGTCAGTCTAAATAAGATGGATGGCCTGAGGAGAAACGGGAAAAGAATACATATGAAAGCTTATTGTGCACATATGGTCCATTAAGCACTTTCCTGCTTGTTTTTATGGCTGGTTTAATCTTTTTTAATCTGTCAGAAAATCAATTTGTTCACGTCGCTGCCATGTTGCAGGCTGGAGCACTTCATCACACATCCATAGACCTTGTCCGCCTGAGCAAGGCATTGTGCTGGATGCTCGTCATCAGAAACTGCTATACAGAGATAAATTAATGTCTTGATGGATGGATAGAGGAGGAAAAGATAGAAAAGAAGTGAAAAAGTACAAACAAGTTTATGTGAAAGTGAATAGAACAATATACAGACAGACAAAGGGCAGACAAATTATCATATTTAAGTCATCTAGGGAGCCACAAGAGTTTAATAAAGTCAATAAAATAATCAATCAGTGTAAATATGGTTTAATTCTTGTATAAAAATAGAATCCAGATATGTTTATATGAATATTTGTAATAATAATTTAAGTTTTAGTAAGGTTCATGTTTAACTTTCTCTTTAACATGAAATAATGACAATGTTCATATTTTTCTTTCCATCTCTGTGTGTTTTAGACATTACTTACTGTTGTCCTGAACATGCAGCACATACTTCATAGCACCATCCAATACATATAACAGGACTTTTCTTCAATAAATTATTTATTAAAATGCACATGCCAAAAATAAAACTGTAATAAATTTAACTAGATGCATAATTTAACAGAATCTCTTGTAGCCTTTGGTCAAAGGATCTATCTTTAAAATGGTACACTTTGTGCTCTGTGAGATAGACAGAAAAAGCAAAGAAAGGAGATAGACTGAGCTTCATTTTTAAAACCCCACAGTTGACCCAGTGATTATCCTGCATTCAGCAAAAACCAAATAAGTCCTGTAATTCCTCCAAAGGGCTGGGATGCTAAAAGAGCTAATTTGACAGAACAAGTATAAGAGAGAAAAAGTATTTTCTGTAATAATCTGTGGATTTAGTGGGAGAAAAGGAGGATACCTGGGATAAGGCAGGGGTTTGGCTGAATCCATTACACCAGTGCTGTGGGATTATTAACACAGCCAGGAGTCACTGGGGCTGATAAATACCCATATGAAGACATTGCAGGGGCAGTGAAATGTGTCATTTCCACTCCCAACAGCATGGAAACGAAGAAAAACCATTAAAATTGCATGCAATTTATTTGTCAGCTTAGAAGAAAAAAGTCTGTATCTCGTAAAAGTCTTTTTTTTTTCAAAGCAGGAAGGCTATTTTCCCCTTGAGCTGCCTGGAAAAGGAATACGCCTTATTAGCCTCTGCGACACAGAGCGTTATTTGGTTATGCAGTGAAGCCTAAAACAGAGTTGGCGTTTAAAGCCGCTTCGTCCCTCCATCTCACTGAGTGATTACCTCTGTCAGACCTTCAACAGACCACGCGAGACACACACAAATGCACATAAACAGGCAGACACACATACACACCCTTCAACAAACTTGTGAGCTCCCACATGCACACACACACAGCATAAAACACCTGCCCCCTAAAACGCCTGAGAGCTCTCATCCTGCTTCTCTGCCACACCTCAATGTGCAGTAATTCTAGAAAAGGACCTCTTTAAAATTCGTGACCATAAAAGTCAGACACAGTTGGAGCCATTAAATGCCTGGTGTGGATGCTGGGATGCATATGCAGCTCAAAGCAAGGGAACCATTCCCAGACCATTAGTCTAACACTCAGATCAGTAGACAACAGAAAAGGAGCCGCCTATGAAAATGTGTTTTATGCTTTGTGATGCAAATGCGGTAAATGAAAAGGGCGTTGGTGAGAGACACTCAAGAAAAGTTATTTCTGAGATGAATGCAAAAAAGGACAAATACTGAAATAACTAACATGGCATCATTAATGGGTTTTGTTCAGAAGTAGGAAGCAGTTGGCTCACAGTAATTCTCCAGCCGGTCTCTTCCTTGCTCTCTCCTTGAACATGATAAAACTCAGGAGGAGGACGAGGGAATGCAAGCCAGCACTGGTGGACACTGATGTTCTGTTTAGCCCTGTCTTAATTAAAAACAAGAAAAAAAATAAAATAAAAATAAAAAGCAGAGAACCTGAGGATATGCTACTTTACTCCTCTCCCTCAGTCCTTTCCAAGGACTCCCACTAAATGTTTAATTTCGCTGCAGACAGTGACATTTATCAGTGGGTTTCCAGTGGGGGTGCTCATAAACAGCCTTCTCCCTGGATAAAGGCATCTTGGCCTGAGGGGGGGGAGACAGACGTTTACAGAGATGGAGGGAGACAGAAGAGACAGAGCATCATGGCTTTCTGACTGAGAGAGAGAGAAACAAAGAGAGAGACAAGGAAAAAGGCAAGTTATACAGGGTTTCCAATTTGATGAAGACCATTTTCTCTTTGTCAGTATTGGCTGGGTTTAATGAGCAAGAGAGGTGGCAGTAGCCTTTCACAGAAACATTTCTAAGAAGTAAAGCTGCCAACATAGAAAGTGAAATTTGCTGGTTGAGATAGCTCAACCTGCTATTACTGTGGCTAAATAACTGCAGAGTTTTTAGACCAGATACTGCAGTCTATGCACTGTAGCCCACTGATAAAGTAAGTATAATGTTCAGACTTGGCACTTGATGACTTGTTGCTAGCCAGATCCCAAGGGTTGTTTCATTTTACTTTTAAAGTCAGTCCCAGAGACGCATGTGACATAAAATGGATCCAGTTCACAGCTCACAAATTCAAACATGATAAAATTATGATATCAGGCATGGCATCATTGCAACAATAGAGGAAGTGAATCATTTATACTTGTACACCAGACTACCTACCTGTACTTTCACAGTGGTCAGCTTCTCCCTGAAGTTTTGTCCCTGCTCTTTCTGTCACAGTATTATTTTACCATGTTCACCTTTTACTCTCATTTTCTTGGACAGTGTAGTTTTTTTGGCTTAAAAAAATATCCATATGATTAAGAGTTGTGGCCCTTTTGTTAAATGTACTTAATATTTTTGCATTTATAACAACATTTTTAACCTCAAGCCAGTTTGGAGTCACATATATGTTGCTGTAATGCTCTAATAGGGATAAAATTGTAAGATCCATAATAAATAGTAGAACTGAGTTCTGGATTTCTCTCACTGGGTATCTTGCATAACACACAGTGAAGGTTAAAAAAAAAAAAAGGTATACCCTCTTTTAATTCTAAGGTTTTATGTATCAGGGCATAATAAAAAAATCTTCTTGTCTTTACCAGGTTCTAAAATTATTTAAGTACAACCTCAGATGCGCAATGACACATGATATATTACACGTCATTATTTACTTAACAAAAATTAAGCCAAAATGCAGAAACAATGTCTGAAAAACCTACCACACCCCATGATTCAGTAGCTTGTAGAACCACCTTTAGCAGCAATAACTTGAAGTAATCATTTTCTGTATGACTTTATGAGTCTCATCTTTATCGTTGTGGAGGAATTTTGGACCACTCTTCTTTACGGTGTTGCTTCAGCTCATTGAGATTTGTGGGCATTCATTTATACAGCTCTCTCAAGGGTGGACTCAGTGACTGCAAGGTGCCCAGGTCCTGTGGCTGCAAAACAAGCCCAAATCATCACCCCTCCACCACAGTGCTTGACAGTTGGTTTCAGGTGATTTTGCTAATATGCTGTGTTGGGTTTTTGCCAAAATGGTGATGGTGGTTCTGTGAATTATAGCCAATTCGGTCTCATCTGTCCAAAGGACATTGTTCCAGAAGTCTTGTGCTGCCATGTTCTTTTTATAGAGAGCAGAGGCTTTCTCCTGACAACCCTTCCAAACAAGCCATATTTGTTCAGTCTTTTTCTAATTGTACTGTCATGAACTTTAACATTTAACATGCTAACTGAGACCTGTAGGCCTGAGATGTAGCTCTTGGGTATATAGAGGAATACATGGTCAACTCTGCGACCGCAAAACAAGCCCAAATCATCACCCCTTTGGGCTGATATGCTGTGTTTGGTTTTCAACAGACGTGGTGCTGTGCATTGTGGCCAAACATCTCCACGTTGGTCTTGTCTGTCCAAAGGACATGGTTTCATTGCAGTCTTGTTGTGTGTTCAGATGCATCTTTGCAAATATAAGCCATGCTGCTATGTTCTTTTTTTTCACAGAGAAGAGGCTTTCTCCTGGCAAGACTTTCAAACAAACCACACTTGTTCAGTCTTTTTCTAATTATACTCTCATGAAATTTAACATGCTAACTGAGGCCTGTAAAGTCTGAGATGTGGCTTTTGGGTTTTTTCTGACTGTTGCACGTCTGGCCTTAGGGTGAATTTGCTGGGACATCCACTCCTGGGAAGATTGGCAACTGTCTTGAATGTTTACCACTTGTGAATAATCATTGTCATTGTAGAATAATAGACTTCAAATTGTTTGGAAATGGCCTTATAAACCTTCACAGATTGATAGGCAGCAGCACTTGCTTGTCTAAGATCATTGCTGATATCTTTCCTCTTTGGCATTGTGCTAACACATGCCTGAATGCTCCAGAACAGCAAAGTACCAAAACGTCTGCTTTTATAGAGCTACTCACACTTACTAATGATCAATTAATCAAGTGCATTTGATTAGCAGCACCTGGCTGCTACTTACGCTCTTAATTCCTATGGAACCAGTAAGGGTGTACTTTATTTTTCACACTGCTTCTTCATTTTGGCTAAATTTTTATTAAATAAATAATGACAAAGTGTAATATGCCATGTGTTGTTGTTCATCTGAAGTCATATTTACCTAATTTTAGAACCTGCTAAGAACCAGATGAGTTTTTTTTATTGGGGCCAAATACATAAAACTTTCAAACTGAAAGGTTTACTTTCATTTTTTTAAATGACTATATGATAGTGATGATGTTTGTCCGTAAACCTTATAGAAGCTGAGCAGGCTGAAATCTTCATTTTCATTTAGTCTAATTTTACTTTTGAGAATGGTTTCTTTTCTGGTTTTAGGATTTGTCAGTCTGGTAACTTGAAAAGTTCCCCTTCCCCTCACCTATTTAGTACATTGTCATTTGACCTCACACAAAAGCTTCATTGGATTCAATTGTAGTGAGGTCTGGTTAGACATAAGAAACAAATGGAGAGCAATAGTGTCCCAGAGAGAGGGAAGAATGCTGAAAGCAGTACTATCATTACCTGTCAGATGGAAGAGATTGTTCCTTTGAAACAGGGAAGACTACTTCAAATGACTTATGCTTATTTGCACCTTCATTCTCCCTCAATTCATCCATCTCTTTCTCTCTCGCACTCTCTCTCTCTCTCATCTACTTCCTCAAGGCATACATTTTCTCCTCTCCATTCACATGTCAGTTCCTCCCTCCACAATCCTTCCCCTGCAGATTTATTCAGGAATACGAAATGAAATCCTCTTGCACTTTTGACTTGTATTAAATGCCTTCATTCAAACTGAGGCTTGTGAAAACGACTTCCACTGAGAAGAAGTCAGGGCACACAGTCTGTTAAACATGCAGCCTGTACGCTCAACTTAGACCCGCTCCCTAACACGTGTGATATGAACTGACCCGTCAGATGGTGGAGTAAACAAAACGAAGGGGCTTCGGGAGGTTACAGACTAAAGAGGCCAATTCTAATACTCAAGATGTCTTCAAGATGACATAAAGAATCTGGCAGTGAAGCCATTAATAGCCCCATGTGTCTCTTGCAACCCACTATTATGGGTCACATTCACACTCTCTACTTCTACACTCTGCATCAATGTTAACTTGGAGCAAGTATAAGTTTGATAAGTGTTGAGACACTAAAATGAAATGTCTGCAATTTTTTCCCCTCATGGGGGAACTTAGTGCCTGAACTGAGTGTCCTTCAAAGCAGTCCTTCAATAGCAGTAAAGGCAAATCATGATTAAAGGTACCGTCATCAGTTCAGCTGTGTGAGAGCAACAAAATCTTTTCCCCTCTCCATTTCCTAAAATACCTTCACTGCTATTTGACTATTTCTGACTGATTTAGCCATTAGTGTGAATGTTTTTGCCGTATGATTGACGTTGTTTTAAACTTACTCCTCAGTGCATTTCTGAAACAGCTGACTGCGACTTTAAGACAAGGTGTGTTTGTGAGACTGATGAATCAGCGTTGCATTCAGCAGCCAAACAGATGTTGTCTCCCTCCTGTTAGCAGAGAAATGCCTACGGTGTCCTGCACGGGACATTTGGCACCCTGATGTCTGTCATTATTCATCGTGAGTGGGTTTCCAATAACAAGGGCAGGCAGTGGGCATTTTTGAGCACACTGTCCACAGAGAAATGCGTACATAATGCATGGTGCTGCCACGGGCCATGCAAGGCACAAAGTGGTCCCTGCACAGTGTGATCTCGCTTCGATAGCTGAGCCAAGGCACCAAAGAAAGAGTGAGTGACTGAATGAGAATCCTTGGAAAGAAAAAGGGTTTGGATGGTGATACATAACTGAGCAAGACCTAGAGGTAGTGGATGTCATGTTGATATACAAAGCTCAGAAAGCTCACAAACCTGGGGGTTTTATATTATTGGTCTGTATGGCCTTAGAGAAAGATAAAAAACATGCAAAATAAACATTTTTTTTTATTGGTTGGGTACTTAAGGAGCAGAAAGTGTCAGCCTGTGTTGTCTCCACAGCTGCACTCTGCAGCAGAAGCAGCAGGCATTCACTGCAAAGTGTGCAGCAATTATTTACCTCATTCTTTTTCATAGGACATCCAGGGGAGCTGTATCAATGGAGGGAAAATGGAGTGATGGGTGAATAGTAAAGATGGATAGACAGAATGAAAGCATCAGCTCTTTAACAGAGTCATCCTGTGGGAATATGTAAATAGTTTCACTTAAGTGCTTGAGCTAAAAAAAATCTAAAAGAGAGTGAAAGTGCTATTAGCAGGGAATAGGTGGAAGCAGCATCTGATGGCAGATTTTCTGCATCAACTTCATCTGTCAGTTAATGATATAAAAAAAAAAAATATGTTATTAAAATGTGAACAGAATAAACAAAACTTCAAAGAGGTCTAAATTTTCAAAATCATAAAAACCGTAGTCCTCTGAGTCTCGTAGTGCTACTTTGAATGTAATTAATACACGATGTCCTGGATGTATCATTTTGTTATGGAGGTAATTTTGTGTGGGTCTAGTAACTTCTGAAAAATCATAGAGATGGATTAGAGATGGGACACATGTTAATATCTTCAGGTTCTTTGCTAGAAGTCAAGGACCTGTACAAATCCCACCTGGACTTTGCAGCATGTCCAAATTCTTCTCAGTTGATGATTTTTTTCATCGTTCCGATGGGGTCATGTTTCTGCTCAGCATGCATGGCTTCCTGGTGTTGTCCGATAAAACACCTAAAAAATAGAAGGCACCTTCAGGTGTTTCGTCAGGAAATGCTTGCCAAGATATAAGTAAAACTGATCGTTTCCATCTGTTCAGCTGTCCAGCCCAGTCTCCACTTTGTCTCCACTTCTTTTATACCTCCTGTACCTAATGTTTTGTTCTGTTCTGCCAGTCTTTCTTTGTCTCCCACCTCAGCATTTACTTTATATGGTAAGATCTGCATGGTTAAATGGATATTTGGCTCTTCTGCCCACTGACTCAGCTGAGCTTCCAATCTTTCCTGCCTCTTAATTGTCTTATCCTTTTCAGACATCTACCCCTTTTGCTGAATTTCATTTCACCTTTTAAAGACTTACAGGAGTTTTCCAGTTTTTCCAACTTCTCTGTCTTCATCTCAAGACTTTTCCTCTCTCAGAGCAGTCGAGGCATTTTCCTCTACCTTGACTGACAGCTTTCTTTCTTTTTTTACCAGTAAGTCTATAAATACACTACATATACACTATAAAAATCTACATTTTACTTTACTGATTGTTAGTAAGATGTTAGTGTCCATTGGGATGCATAGTTTAGACTTTTCTCATCTAAAAATAAACACATCTTCCTCCCTCTCTGTACTCCACCATATTCAAGGCCTAAAACTTAGGCTCTTCTGTTCTCTTTACTTTTTCTCCATTTGAAATTATACAGCTGATTTACCAATTATTTACCTTGTTAAACTTCACTGTACTGAAATCTGGAGTCATTTGTGCAGAGTAAAAATATTTTGTCCTTGTTAATAGCTGTTTCAGTCTGTGGGTTGCATTCTTTCCGCGTTCACCACATTAACACAAAGCACATAGTCTCCAAAGTATACTTCTCCTATTATTGAAGTAATTATTGGGTCCCAGGAAGGTCAACAATGTAGCTTATTAGCTTTCACTCCAACTCCAAGACTTTCTGTCCAGCTGCCTTTAATGTTATGCATGCAAAGCTAAATGTAGCATTAGTGGAGGCCGGGAGAGCAAGGTTTGACATTGATGACTTTGTTAAGGGGAACATATGTTTGAACAGATCGCCCCCTCTATAAATATAGCCTGTATGCAATCCCCATGGCCTGAAGGCTGGCGGCAATGTATGTCTGCATGACATTATACAGAAAGAGAGCGAGAGGAGTGGTCAGCCTGAGTGTGGAAGAGGGAAAGACAGATTGGAGGAGAGAGGGCACGCATTGTCAGCATTTTAACATAATAGCTGAAGTGGAAAACTATAATTTGTACGGCACACTTTGTGTTCCATTGTGCTTTGTACTTCTTCCATCCTAAACTTTTTGTAGATTGAACTGACACAAAAGAACACATTTACACACTTACTGCCATACAATAATAACTTTTAAAGTCACAACTGGTTGATTAAAAAAAACAAAAAAAAAAAACAGTGGGTTTAAGTATCAGTGTTGAATAATGTCAACTGTTGCTAAGACATTACTCAAAAGCACTAGTATAGGATGTAACAAATTACAGAGTAACTGGAAGTACTCCGATTACAGTTTAAGTAATCCATTATTTAGTTACTTCTTTAAAATATGCAAAATACGTTACAGTTAATATTTTACTATATTACTTGTACCTTGTGTTGCCACAAAACAAAACAATATAAAATCTCAGATGCATCATTTTCAATATCTGGCTTTCTTCTTGACAGGTAGATCCGCCTTTCAACAAGGTGAAGTCAGTACTTTACAGTCTAGAAACCATTGTTAAAAGCGTAACGTCCGACTGGGCCACCAGGTAAATTCCTTGATGCCTGGCAAAATATCTATCAAAGGAATCTCTTTGCTACTTTATACTGGGTACTTTTACTCACAGTATTAAAGTGAGCTTATTATAAGAGTTCCACTATATGTATAAGTCATGGTTCTATCATGTGCTTCAAAGCCTAATTTGTTTTTAATGCAGTATACATTTTCCTTATGAATTTAATTTTAGGTCTGCTAATATTTACGCAGAAATTTTACACTCCGCTGATTAAAATGTGCACCTTTTCTGAAAGGTTTTATGGTGGAGAGGCATGGTGGGAAATATGCTTGTACTTCCTGACCTTACTCGTTGTCATTTGTGCAAAATGCCCTCTAACCTGTTAATATCTACCATGCAACAATTTGTTTTTCGGGGAGTGTCTTATAGTCAGCGCAGCAGCATTTTAAATTATGTTTGGCCAGGCAAAGTTAAAAAAAAAAAAAGTGGTGCTCAAAAGAGGAAGGAGAGAGGAGAGCAGGATGAGTATACTGTCAGGACTTTGGATTTGAACAGTGATGTCAATGACTGAACACAAGGCCTGAAAGATGAAGTTCTGATGGGTGAGTTAGTTTGTGTTTTTGTAAAGGATTTGAACATTGTCACCACTTATATGTTGAAAATATGCACTCATACTGTAATATGTGTGTGTGAGACATATCTAGAGGCTGGTCCACTGGAAACGATTGTCGAATGAGGAATTCTTTAAATGAGTGTGCTTGTTACACGGTGACCCGTCCACTCAGTCTGTGAGGACCTGTAGTTAATGGGCTCCTCTCTTTTGTTCCATGCTTACAGACATTACAGTTTTCTTTATATTACTTTATATTACTTTAGCAAGGCTAAATCTGTTTTGGGAAAGAAAATTTGGGTAGCCAAATTGAAGAAGATGGTGTGAGTTTGTAGCATGAACTTAAATAAAAGTGTCCATTTCCTGACCTCTGACTGTGGTTGTTGTCCATGGTGCTGATTAAAAGCTGGAATGTTGTTATTAATATTGCTGATTATTGCTATATGTTATTATGTGTGTGTGTGTGTGTGTGTGTGTGTGTGTGTGTGTGTGAGAGAGAGAGAGAGAGCGAACGAGTGAGAGAGAGAGTGAGAATGTGAGATGCTGTGTTTGCTCCAGTACAATGTGGTGGTAAGGGCCCAAAAAATATCTACCCCAGGGCCTATCACAGAGTTGTTATACCTGTGCCCATGGACATCAGCAAATGCTGCTGCCTGTTTGTCAGTCTCTCTGCATTTGGTTTTGTCTTCAGTAACTGAAAATCATGCTCTATTGGGTTGAAACCAGGTGACCGACTTGGCCATTAAAGAATATCCCATGGGTTGCTTCTGCAGTATGCTTTGGGTCATTATCCATTTTTACTGTGAAACTATTTCTGATCAGTTTTGCACCATTTAGCTGAATATAAGCAGAGAGTATAGCCCTGTACACTTCAGTTTTCATCCTGCTACTTCTATCAGCAGTCACATCATCAATAAAGACTAGTGACCTGGTTCCACCGGCAGCCATACATGCCCATTCCATAACATTACCTCCACCATGCTGGACCAATGAAGTGGTATGCTTTGGATCATGAGCTGCTTCTCTCTTTTTCCATACTTTTCTCTTCCCATTATTCTGGTACAAGTTAATCTTGGCTTCATCTGTCCAAATAACTTTTTCCAGAATCATGCAGGCTTTTTTTTATGTTTTCTGGCAAAGTCTAATGGCTTTCTGTTCTTTAGTGTAACCAGTGGTTTACACATTGTTATAAACCCTCTGTATTTCCATTTATGAAGGGATCTCTTTATTGTAGACTTTGACAATCAAGACTTCCTACCTCCTCGAGAGTGTTCTTGACTTGGTTTTGTGTTGTGATGGGGTATATTCTAACCAAAGAGAATTTTGTGATCATCCATGTTAGTTGTCTTCTGTGGTCTTTCAGGCCTATTGGTGTTGCTGAGCTCGCCAGTGCATTCATTCTTTTTAACAATGCACCAGATTGTCGAATTTGTCACTCCTGAAGTTTTTTGTTATCTCTCTGATAAGTTTATTTAGGCCTAATGATGGCCTCCGTTACTTGTATCGACATCTCTTTGGACTTCATATTGAGAGTTCCAGTGATTACCTACCAAATGTAAGTTCAATACTTGGCGTAAACACCAGATCTTTTATCTGCTTAATTTGGTATAGAATAACAAGGAAACAGGCCTTACTTGGCCAAGAGACTGCCTGTCAGTCAATTGTCCAATTACTATTGAGCCTCTGAAAATGGGGAACTGTGTATAAAAAGGGTTGTAATTCCTAAATATAGGGTGGGCCATTTATATGGATACACCGTAATAACATGGGAATGGTTGGTGATATTAAAGTCCTGTTTGTGGCACATTAGTATATGTGAGGGGGCAAACTCCCCAAGATGGGTGGTGACCATGGTGGCCATTTAGAAGTCGGCCATCTTGGATACAACTTTTGTTTTTTCAATAGGAAGAGGGCCATGTGACACATCAAACTTATTGGTAATGTCACAAGAAAAACAATGGTGTGCTTGGTTCCAACGTAACTTTATTCTTTCATGAGTTATTTACAAGTTTCTGACCACTTATAAAATGTGTTCAGTGTGCTGCCCATTGTGTTGGATTGTCAATGCAACCCTCTTCTCCCACTCTTCACACACTGATAGCAACACCGCAGGAGAAATGCCAGCACAGGCATCCAGTATCCGTTGTTTCAGGTGCTGCACATCTCGTATCTTCACACCATAGACAATTGCCTTCAGATGACCCCAAAGATAAAAGTCTAAGGGGGTCAGATCGGGAGACCTTGGGGGCCATTCAACTGGCCCACGACGACCAATCCACTTTCCAGGAAACTGTTCATCTAGG
>VUQS01028609.1:0-14037 GCA_015108495.1 Heterochromis multidens | reverse complement strand
GAGGTTTTAAAAATTTTTTTTTTTTTTTTTTGGCAGGTTCATAGAAACATCAAGCGTGTGTAGGATATGAGTAGAGCAATCGGGAAAATATTCCCTGCTTGGATGAGGCCAATTAAAAACAGCAGAGAAAGAAAGAGTGTTACAAATTAAAGAAATGAGCTGCAACTAGCACGTACTACACCGGAGATTCGTCCTAAAAAGGAGAATGACTGGGACATGCTGCTATGAGACATCAAATGCTGTAAAGTTATTAAGTTTTGGGGTTATTATAGTTAGTCTGGGTATGAAAAATTACTGCCACTATATGACTGCACACTTGGTTTGAACTAAAAATTTCTATAAAAAAGACTTTAACAACATTGTAATGTCAAAATATATGTTATATTGGTCTTTTGTTAACTTAAAAAAAAAAAAAAAAACTGTGTGCTGCTGATTATATATCGCCCCAGAATAAAAATGGAACCAGAGTAAGAGCAGGTCCTGTGTCGCTGTGCCATCCTTTCTGTACCATACACATAAGGGGACGCATCCAGCATAAGCCCACAGAAGGACCACAACAGTTACACATACGTCTTATTGCAGTGGTGTTTTGTTCAAACAATACAATGATAGCAATGGCTTGAATCATAAATTGGGAAATCTCCCTAGGCTGGCCACACACTGCAGTTTTCCCTGTGTGTGTTTCTTCGGAGTATTAAAAATGGAAAGTAAACTTACTCTATATTTATTAACCATTTACAATGTTTTTTTTGTTTGTTTTTTTACATATTTGTTAACCAATCAGTAATGAATTAGCAAATAGTAACTATCATTTCATTGTTTGTTAACATTGTTAGCTAAGGTTTAATTAACTTTCACTTTATTAACAGTCGTTATTGAGAAGTGTCAATGTTTTATTCTCCTGCAAACCCTGTGAATCTGCAGTTCATGTCTTTATTTGGTGGTGTTTGGGAAATTTGCAGCTGCTTTATCTATTTGGCATTCCTGTGGCTTACTTGTTGTTCATGTCTTTCTTCAGAATTTAGCTTCTGATAGTTCTGATGATTCACAACCCCATGCCACACTCTACAAGGGTAAAAAATAAATGTTATTCCTACAAGCTACTGGTTGTGATTGTTGCTTAATGTGTTTGTGTTTTGTGTATTGTGATGCATTCTCAAGATGCAGTGTGTAGAGCTCCGCAGGGTCACCCTAATACATGGATTTATTGTGCTCAGAGGTGGAAGTAACGAAGTACAAATACTTCGTTACTGTACTTAAGTAGAATTTTCAAGTATCTGTACTTTACTTGAGTATTTATTTTTCTGACAACTTTTTACTTTTAATCCCTGCATTTTAACACAAATCTGTATTTTCTACTCCTTACATTTTCAAAACAGACTCATTACTTTAGGTTTAACACATTTGAGGTAAGTTTTTATTTCACTGCGCACCTCGATTTGAGGGAATGGAGGGAACAATAACACATATGAGCCAATCTTACTGGTGTATCCTCCATCACCGGGGCTTGCAAAGGGATGAAAGAGGCAAAACCATATAATTTATGTATCATTTATAGCGCCATACTTAGGGGTTAAACTAGGCCGGAACAAGTTTGTCTGTAAGTTTGGTTGCGGTACTTCAGCAAGTAGCTAGCGCAACAGAAGAGGAGCGAGCATAAAAGAGTTAGGTTACATCGAGTGTAGCAGAGATGAATTTGAATTTAAGCTGATGATGCTTAGATTCATTCACTGAATTCCACGTTTATACCAGCTGCATACTGTCCAGTATAAATGTACTGTCACTGTAGAAGATGGAAATCAGCTAAGATAGCTTGTGAAACATCTGTTGAATTAATTTGTGTAAATCCACAAAGAGCAGTAAACCTCAGAGCAGCAGCAGCAGCAGCAGGTCAGGTGATCACAGCTGGTACACAAAGAAAATCGACTGGAGCTCTCAATAGAAATTATTGAGTGTGATTCTTTTACTTTCTTACTTTGAGTTCATTTCAGAGCCTGTACTTTTTCACTTTTACTTGAGTAAAGAAGTTGATTCAGTACTTCAACTTTTACTGAAGTATTTTTTAACACATGTACCTGTCCTTCTTCTTAAAGTTACAGTGTGTAAAATTTTTACTGCTAAATGTCAGTAGATTGCAGTCAACTGAGCTCTGCTTTTTCACTCCTCCCAATTAAACTTCATAATGCTACCTACGGTGGTCACTGTAGGACAAACATGTTTTAGTCAGCCAAGAGAGATCAAAAACATGAAATTTAGTACCCCAAAGCGTGTTTCTACTATTGTTTGTGTAAAAAATACATTTTGTACACACTATATTTTAACATATTTGAATAATATCAACTCTTGGCCAGAAATCTGGAAATAAAAAACGGATACGGTCAATTAAATATTTTGCAGTATTTTAAATTTTTACCCCAGAGTCACCTCAACAACTCTGGCCACCGTTCATCTGTAGTGAGTGTAACCAGATAGCAAAGTGACTCCGGACCGGATCCTCCCCGGAGTCTTTTACTATCTGGGTAGGCTGTCAGTCCACTATTTACCACTGCTGTCAATATGCCAGGTGAGGAGAGTCCACGTTTATTTACTCTGGAGGAGGCTGTAAAACTTTATGAAATGAGTCTGATATGAGTCAGTGAGCCTCTGTTAGTTGCTGTTAGTTGGCATTAGTGAAATTGTTTTTGAAGTGGATGTAACTTTGTTGGACTGACGGTTAGTGAATAAAGTCTCATTTGATGTAAGAATGTAATCAAACTGTTTATCAAAGGGAAAGTGTGATTTTTAGGACACTCGAGCCTAAAGTTAGCTGGTATAATGTTCGCTTATAACCAACTGTAGTTGGTCACATGTCTAATCTGCTGACAATAAGTAACTGTGACAATATCAGGAATAAATTAACATGTTTATGCACGTTTCCGTGTGTTAGAGCGCTGACTTCAGTTTAGGAGATGAGGCTTGAGGTGAGGAGGAAGAGGATGAAGATGCCGATGACATTGTCTCTTTCCTTCGCCTTTTCATTTCTTTGGTAAAAGGGGCCCCTTCTCCAACAATAAAACATAGGTATGATCCTTCATATCTTGAGTCTGAAGGTGCAGACATGAACTCAAATGTCTTCCCTCGGCATACAAACGCCTATGAGTTCTCTTCTCCTCCTGCGTATGTGGCGTACTAAGGACACTTAGGTAAAATGCAATTAGGTGGAAGGGAAATGTCCTTCCCAGCCAGTGTATTCAAATATGGTGGGGGAACCTGGCGGTTTCCACAAAATGGCGCCCGCTCCTATGTATTTTTAATGGATTCATTATAAGTTCATGAGAACACATCAATTTGTTGTAAGATGTAATTACACACTATTCTATGTATAGTTATGATTACAATATCCTTTTTTTTCTGTTAAATAACCTCAAAAGATTACAGATTGTATATGTAGTAAAGAATGTCTGTACTTTTGCCACCTCTGACTGGGCTGAGGAAATGGAGACAACATGAACAGTCGGGCTCAACCATCATAGATATAAATGGTTTACAAATATGTAAACGATAATTAAGGATTTTATTTGTATTAGAAGTATTAGAAGTATTAGAAGCAGTAATAAATAATTATCAAATTATTTGTACTCAAAACTAAATTTGATAAAAGTGTCTACTAATCTGGTTTCTGTGCATTAAACACATAAAGTTTCTTCTAGGACAAAGGCAGGGTCACAAGAACATCTTTAACTTGCCCCAAATTAAAAATCAGACTCCCATTAAGTTTCTGAGTAGTTTCCTTGTTTTCTTTGTAACTCCTGCATCATACATTTCATTAATGTCTGTCATTAATTTACAGGCTGCCAGGCATCTATTTTAACAAGTTTCTGTCTCATCAGTGAGTCATGATTGGAACTATTAGTCAAAATGATAACAGTTAATCAGCTAGTTTAAATACAGATTTGATTGATGTGTAACATATTTTCATCGCTCCTAATATCCCACATCAAAAATGTGCACTTGCATTTTGTGGGACAGTTTTTGTCTCCCTGGCTTCACCTAATGTTGGCACACTATAAAAATGAAATGGCAGAATATACAAATTCTGCCTTTGCCGCTATCACTTTGTAGATTCAGGTTCTTACTGAGGTATTCAATTCAATTTTCAATTCAATTTTATTTATATAGCACCAAATCACAACAAAAGTCGCCTCAAGGCGCTTTATATCGTAAGGTAACAGAGCAGTATCTTTGTATTGCTCCTGCCTCCACAGTTTGAGACGTCATCACAGTTAATGTTGTTGTACTTACCTGAGTTGCCCTCAGTTATCACCATGTGCCCCACACAATGAGCATAATGAGAAGCAGCAAGTGCTTTGTGTACTTCTGCTCTACTGATAAGGGTTGTTTCAAGCAATACCTGTAGAGACTGTTCAGATAAAGTCAAAGTCTTGTTGGTATCATAAATAAATGATATCATTTAAATGTGTTCTGCAGAATTGCATCTTTTAGAGTGCTTTATAATGATAGAATTAAAATTATTTGCCTAGAATTACTGATGCAGTCAATTTGAACCAGAAATGTCATATTGTAGCCATGTTAAGTAGGAGGTCCTGAAGGAAAGGCCATCTGTCATCATGGGCATCCAATCAGAATGCGGGAAATTAATAAAGGTATGGATCCTCTGAACAAATTTGATTTCATGTTTTTATTTACAAAAACTCAAGTAAATTTTAGAGAGAACAGACAGACAAGGCCTGCCAAATCATAATTGCTTCATGCAAATGTGAAAAGGTGAGTGAAAGGGAGTGCATTTTTTTTTTTTTTTAAAAAGATGTTACCAGGTGGAGTCAACTGAGAAAATGAGGGGGATCACAAGATCCTCAATGATGAGGAAATAAGAAAAAGAGGATGTGAGACAAGTGAGAAGAGGAAGAAAATGGTAAAGAAGAATGAAAATAGGGGTTTTCACTACACGCAGTTTTGGTTTTGTAACAGTTTATCTTCCATGATCCAACTTCTATCTAACAATCCATCATGTCTAAGAGGATGCTGTACAATGACACTGATGTCACAAGATCACAAAAGTAGAAATTACCTTAAATAAACAGGTACAGTACTGTGCAAAAGTCTTAAGCTACCCCTCATTTCTTTGTTTTGCCAAGAAAATGGGTTTCTAGAATTCTAACAAGCTTGAAAGTCAATATTTGGTATGACCCCCTTTATTCCTTAACACAGCCTGAACTTTCTTGGCAACCTTTCTTGTAATTTCTTTTAAGTAGTCTTCAGGAATAGTTCTCCAGGCTTCTTGAAGGACATTCAAAGCTCTTCTTTGGATATTGGCTGCCTTTTGTTCCATTCTCTGTCAGGATCATCTTGACAGAGATGTTAATACAGTCTGAAGATCACACTGCTCCCTTGCAGCAGCTGAGACAAGTGAGCAATACTGCATTTAAACCACATGATGGAGGTAGAGACTAATAAAAGGACTCCTCTGTTTCAAACAGTGCACAGTAGGGGAATGTTTCAAGCAGGCTCTATACAGCACTCATTCCAGCTCCTATGTACAAGCACACAACACAACACAACCTCCTCTCCCTGATGCCACAGTATAATTCCTAGATTAAGGTTAACGAGCCTCTCCAACCTTAATAATGTAATTTCTCACAGTAAGTCACTGAGATTTGGTTTGGTCATGAAATTGAGAGCAGCTTATGTGAGATATGGTTTGGTTCAAAGTGCAGTTTTGGATAAGTGTTGTTTTTGAATATATTTTATACAATAGCCAGAGAGGTCCTCTCAGTATGTCAAATTTCATCTTGCCCCCCTGCCTGTGTGGGTTTCCTATGGGGGCTCTGATTTCCTCCCAGAATCCAAATAAATGAAGCAGGCTAGGTTAAGTGGCAGTTCTAAGTTACATCTGTGTGAATGTAATGAATAATTTTTTAATGTGGGATGTGATGAACCTTCTAAACTTCCCTGTGGCAAAATAATAATAAACCACAGGATCCAAAATGCAGTTGAGGCCCATAAGAACCAGGGTGACCCAATGAGTGTCATTTAGCACCTGACAAGTGACCTCGCTGTAGTTCACATGGCCAAAGCCGTCTTCGATCTCCAGCACAGCCAGAGCCCAGGGGCCTTGAACTATATGGTGGGGCAGGAAACACAGAACAAACACTCCCACCACTGCCCACAACATCTGGAGAGCTCTCCGTTTCACTCCTCTGGGCCTTTTTAATGTCGAGGATACAGTGGACTTTTTAGACAGAGTTGCTGAAGACCAAATTTCTGACTCAACCTCCTGAGCTACAGCCACCCCCATCAGGGAATACCATTTCCATGAAAGGGTGAACATGGTCTGCAACAAGGTAGGTGGTACGTGTCAAAGCAACATCCAAATGGATGGTAGGACCCAAGGTTTCCTAGCAGAACATTGCCCAAAGCATCACACTGCCACCGCTGGCTTGCCTACTTCCTATAGTGCATCCTGGTGCCAGGTGTTCCCCAGGTAAGCGACACACACACACGAAAACATGATTAATCAGACAAGAAACATGCGCCTGTCTTATGCAGATCTGTCCGGATATTACAGTGTAGACCTAACTGTGACAGCTAAGACATGCTGAAGCCCATTTAATGGTTTTTTCTGAGCAAGCAATGACCAAATAACCTGTTGCAGGATATGAATGGTTTTGATTAGAGCAGTAGTTGCATCACAAACAGCTGTAAGGAAGCAGGTTAGGTACTCTGTCACAGATATTACAATTTTTTATTTCAATTACTGATATTATCAAGTGTAATTAATTGCTTTATTAATGGTTAGTCAATTATTTACTAATCCTGCTACTGTTGCATGATATCCTGTAATTAATAATAATAGCTTTGGAGGTAAAATTAAGTTTAACATTATGAGCAAGACATTACTTCATCCAAAATGTTAACCAGTGAAAACAAATGTCATTTTATACAGATGTCAAGCTAAGAAATTAATAAAGGAAGCACAGCAGAAACATCAACATTTGATCTTTTGATTAAACCATAAACTGTCAAATTCTTTCAGCAGAAAGAAGACATGCCAACACCACTGACTTACTGTCTGATATAGCTAAAAATTTTCACTTTGGTAATTTTATTTAGTTTTGTTAATTTCAAATAAAAAGTTTGTGTTTTTTTACTCAACTAATGACACAACTAATGTCACCTCCTGTTATTTGTCGTGGTTTTTAAGCCAGTCCTGACACTGAATAATTTCTCTAATGATTATTAGTGATTGTAACACACTGCAGCCCTACATCAGCTTCACGCTTTGCAACAGACTTCATCTGATCTGCTTGTCTTCATATCCTCTCTTTTGTCAAATAAGAAGACGAATAACGGAGAGAACTGTACGCTTACCCGACTGCTTCTTCAGTTTTTAATCTCCTTTGGTATGTAAACACTTTGAATGGATTCACAGCTTCAGTTCAGCAACAGTGCAACTTCTCTGACAGAGAGGGCGTTTGTGTGTGTGTGAGTGAGTATGTAAGTGGTAGTGCTCTCTCAGGTCAAGATGGAGGAGGGGTTGTTTCAGTCTTCATAGAAACATAAAAAAAAACAGCAAAGAAACTATGTTACCAATTAAAGAAATGAACTGCTTACAGAGGAAATGGGTCCTCAAAAGGAGAATGACTGGGGCATGCTGATATGAGACATAAAATGATGTAACGTTTATTTTATTTTGTATGAACAAAATTAAAGTTATTAAGTTTTGGGGTTATCCTTGTTAGTCTATGCATATATATATATATATATATATATATATGCACAAACACGATTCCCGGAGAGAGATGCATCAGCGAGGGGAGCTGGTGCAACAATCTGTGCCAAATCAAACATGCTTAGTCATTGTGAATAAGGGAGCAGCCAAAAGAAGTTTTCCTTGTGTGTATTTCTCCAGAATATTAAAAATGAAAAGCAAACTTCTAATTATTCTGAATCATGTCAGAATCATGTTAAAAGTAGGAATGCACAAAAGATACAGTACATCTTCTCAAATTTCAACACCAACCAGATTCCTCCATCTACATCCATTCATTTAATCTTTAGCATTTTAAAATAACCACAATTAATAAATGATAAACTGAGCCAATTAGCCTTTTGTAAATAGTTACTTTATTGATTACAATCCATGAAATTGTAGTTAATTGTGCTTACAAATCATTAGTAATGGTGTAATACTTGTGTGTAATTTTTTTTTTGTCATAAAATATGCTTTTTAAATTATGTATTATGCATGGTGTCCAATTGATGAAACACATTTTTTAATAAAGATTTCACAAATGCTTCCAGTTAAGCACACAAGATTTCAGCATCACTCCAGTGACAAGTGTGAAAGCAACATTCAGACCAGACTCACGTCCACTTTGTCATAATTTAACCTAAACCACAGACTTTTTCTAAAACAGAAATAATTTGGTGCCTAAACATAACCCAACAGCTAGAGAAAGTGAAAGCAAACAACAAAATAGTGAGTGAAAAAGGACACAACCTGATTTCTCCAGGCTCACAGTTTTGTAATGTAAGCCACCATAATCCCACTTGCGTACTTATATGCTCTTTGAAACAAGTATTATAAACATCTGATTCAATTTTATAACAGCCATTCTCAGCAGCAGTGGTTAGCACTGTGGCCTCATAGCAAGGAAGTCTTGGGCTTGGACAGCTGAGGCTTTTCTGTGCATGTTCTCCCTGTGCCTGCATGGCTGCTATAGTTCAAAGTCCAAAGATGTGCACTACAGGTTAATTATTGATTTCAGTTGGCTGTAAGTGTGAATGTGAGAAGGTGTGGTTGTCTGTCTTTATGTGTGGTTAATAAAATGGATGGATGGATGGATGGATGGATGGTACAGTATGTGTATGGTATGTAAGTTTAATTAACTTTATTTATTTATTCCCCTGCAAACCCTGTGAATCTGCAGTTCATGTCCTTATTTGGTGGCATTTTGGGAATTTGCAGCTACTTTCTCTATTTGGCATTGTTTCCTGTGGCCTACTTGTTGATCATGACTTTCTTTGTAAAATATATAAAAAATGTTATTCCTACACACTATTGATTATAACCATTTCTTAATATAATAATAAATAATAATAAATAATTGTCAAACCATTTGTACTCAACACAAAATTTGATAAAAGTCTATTACTTACTTACTGATCTGGTTTCTGTGCATTAAAGACACAAAGTATCTTCTAGGATAAAAATCAGACTCCCATTAAGTTTCTGTGTTCATAATTCCATCAATTTTGACACCACTGACTGAAATACAGCCCCAACCCATGAAAAAGTCTCCATCATGTTTTACAGACGGCTGCAAACACTCACTGTTGGACCTCTCTCCTGACCTCTTCTGCACATATTTGAATTTGAAAGTTAAAAATTTGGATTCACTGATTTCCAATCCAGTTCTTGTGTAATTTGGCATACCTCAGCCTTTCCTTTCTGTTTCCCTTCCTTAAGAATGGCTTCTTGACAGCCATCCTTCCACTGAGACCATTTCTGATGAGGCTTCAGTGAACAGTAGATGGATAAACTGAAGGTCCAGATGCATCTCTCAGGTCCTGTGTCAGGTCTTTTTTTTTTCCCTATTTCTTAAGGACATGACTTTCAGATACTGTTCAACTGCTGTAGATAGTTTTGTTTTGGTCTGCTGCTTCTTTTGTTGTTTTTGTCCTCCACTTGTCCAGTTTTCTCATATTTTTCAAGGACACGCTGCTAAGATATGCCAAGTTTTCAGCCAATACCTCTTTGGGAATCACCTTGTTTGTTCAAAAATTCAACTAAAGAAATGGGAACAAATTATGTGTTTTCTTTGCAGCAGCTGAGACAAGTGAGCAATACTGTATTTAAACCACATGATGGAGGTAGAGACTAATAAAAGGACTCTTCCTCTGTTTCAAACACTGTACAGTAGGACAGTGTTTCAAGCAGGCTCTATACAGCACTCTGTGAACTGCATGAACCACTACTCTCACTCAGTGTAGTTCAAAGCAGCATCAGCCCCCCTCTGTGGTAAATGTCTAATTCCAGGTCCTATGTACAAGCACACAACACAACACGTCCTCCTTTCCCTGGTGCCACAGTATAATTCCTAGATTAAGGTTAACGAGCCTCTCCAACCTTATTGCTGCAATTATGGCTTGGCAGTGGAACAAGACAGCAGAGCTTTTTGGTGGTTGTGCCCTTCATGACTGCCAGACATGCTGTGCCATTGCTGGGTATACACTGTAAAAATCTTTTCACATGCAACTTGTTGCTCATGGTTTGGGTGTGGATTCAAAAAGATTCCACAGTAAGTCACTGAGATTTGTCTTGGTCATGAAATGGAGAGCAGCTTATGTGAGATGTGGTTTGGTTCAAAGTGCACTTCTGGAGAAGTGTTGTTTTTGAATATATGTTATACAACAGCCAGTGAGGTCCTCTCAGTATGTCAAGTTTCATCTTGTCCCCCTTGCCTGTGTGGGTTTCCTATGGGGGCTCTGGTTTCCTCCCAGAATCCAAACACATGATGCAGGCTAGGTTAAGTGGCAGCTCTAAGTTACATTTGAGTGAATGTGATGGTGAAGGCTTTGCCCTGCAGAGACTGACTTCATTGGCCCAGTGCACTATAGCCAGTCCCAGTGCACTGGGCCCATGGAGTCCAGTGCAATATATATACCATCTCAAGTTTACTGGACTTGAAAGGTCAGCTTAAGGCAGCAGATAAGCATATATTTTTATTTTGAACCAGTTTAAAAAGTTTTATAGTAAAATATAAGAATGCTAAGGTGGACATTTATTTATGTCTCTGTCATTTACAGTCCAGGGCAGAAGAGTTTAAAAACATGTCTTGCGCTCAATCTCAAGAAAATGGTGTCAGTTTGCTTGTCTTCCAGGGCTCGGTCCTCAAACGAAACCAATAAGTTAAATCTAAAGATGGAGCAGGTTTCAGAGGCATAACATCTGTTTATTATTTTAGATCCCCATCAAAGATTTGAGAAACAAGTTAAAAGGGTGACTAAGGTTGCAAAAGCAGACTTAATGATGATATGATTTCTTCTTCATGCATTCATCCATCCATCCAATTTAGGGTCGCGGTTAGGCTGGAGCTTATCCCAGCTGTAATGGGGTGAGAGGCGCAGCACACCCTGGACAGGTTGCCAGTCTATCACAGAGCTAACACAGAGAGACAGACGACCATCACACTCACATTCACACCTATTGCCAATTTAGAGTCACCAACTGACCTAATATGCATGTCTTTGGACTGTGGGAGGAAGCCATAGTGCCTGGAGAGAAATCACGCAGGGAGAACATGTAAACTCCACACAGAAAACCCCCAACCAGCTGGTGGATTCTTGCTGTGAGGCAATGGTGCTAACCTGATTTCTTCTCAATTATTGTGTAACTTCTTGGTCACAAGCAGCAACAATTAGGCCCCTTTTGGTGATATACAAATGGGCAATTAAAAGTATGGATAAGAAATCAATAAGGTCACACCACTGCAATGTTCTTAAAAAATGTTCAGTGTTGATAATTTTATTACATTTGCTAATGTAAAATTAAGATACAAGTGCTTGCATAATCGGGTTCCCTGGATGCTCAGTAACCTCGTGGTTCCTCTTAAAGCTTTGTGTTCAGTAACATGTGCAGCATCTATTGGAAACTGCAAGGTGCCATTATGGAAATTCGCATTTCTGTTCGGAGCATCAACATGTGGAATTCCTTACCTACACAAATGAAACTCTACCCTGTTTGGGATCATTTTAAACTCAAACTGTCGTGAATAATCTGCTGCCTCTTGTTTTATGGCACTTCAGTACACTGCAGTCTTGTGCCCTGTGCTGTGTTGTCTGTCTTTATTTTACTGCAATTTATTGTACACATTATGTGTGCTACTGATTTTTATCCTTGTGTTTTAAAAGCCCAGTCAGATGCAAAATACTAGCTTAGGCTATAAATGTGTGTGGCATGGTTCGTGTAACATGTCTTACAAAAATAAACTATAAATAAATAAATAAACCAGGATGCAATGGGAAAAGTGAAAGAGTTCACAAATTATTTCATAGACTTTACACTTTTCTCTGGCTCACACCTGCAAGCCCTGATTCCTTTTCTCATATAACGTCCTCGGCGCGGCCTTTAAACAGCCGGGAAAAATGAAAAATAGTCAGACACAGATTCATGCAGGTGATCACTGATGTTCTGCACTACTGCACAGGTCAGGAATCCTTCGTCTCAAGATCCAGGTGTGCAAAGACAAAGAGGAGGAATGCTGCAGGAGCTTAATAGTTTGTTTTTTTTTTAAATGCTACAGCTACTTTCCGCCTGTAAGAGCTATACACCTAAAAGTCTGTTTAAATACAGGGATGAAAAAAAGGAGGGTGCAGCCTGTGTGGAGCTCTTCTTGTCCCATTAACACCTTTTCACAGTTGCTCCTTCACCACAGCTCGACCTTGAGGTAGTTCTCCTCTGGCAGACATGAAAGACTTGTATTTTACACAAGATATTTTATTCTCGAAGGCTCTGTACACTCATCGGGAGAACAAAAAGAAAATATGAGGTTGGGTTTTGATAAATAGCCGCATGTCTTTCCTAGCAGATTGTTTTTGGCAGGCTTGAGAGAGTAGGTCTCTCTCTCTCAGGCAGATTTACTGCATGCCAGAGGCTGAGGATTGAGGAATGTCCCCCTGCAGTGAGAAAGAGAGGGCCATGGGAGGGTGAACGAGACAAGCTGAGGCATCTGTACTTCCAGATGATATAAGACCTGACAGTAGGACATGACTTTTTGTAAGTATCAAAGGATTTGGAGGGCTCTCTCTCTCTTCTCTCCCATGAGACATTCAGACTATTTCCAAATTAAAACTTCAACTATCGGAACTTAATAAGAGCTGTTAGATGTTAACTCTTATTGCTTTAAGTGGAAACGACTGTTTAAGCAACTGCGAGCCACACATTATCATTATTATTATTATTATTATTATTATTATTATTATTATTATGAGGGGAGGCTGTCTTGAATATGGCCCCTTCAAACATAATGGTTGCTTGATGGTATTGGATAAGTGTTTTCCTACATGATGAACTGCCCCACATTTTGATCCATCAGGGTTACATCTGTTTATACTGGCCATAACCCACTCTGAGAGGACAGTGAATTAAGCACATTAATCCTTATCCTCACTATAAAAAGGATATAAAGTAGGAAAGCTCCAGCATAAGCCATATTTGCTTATGCTGGAGCTCCCACTTTGCTCTCATTTTATTTCTTTCATGCTTGTTTTGTAGTCAAAGGTATATCATGGGTTGACTATTGGCCTAAGCCTCGCACTCTTTGCTATTGGCTGCTTGTAATTTTTGGTGTGTGACATGGGATTATAAGAGATTATCTGTTGTTGCAACCGCTGCAAGCTACTCTAGTTAAGATAAAATGCCTAACATGGGAATCACAAACAGAAAAACAATACAGGCGTCTTCTTGAGAGACTGTTTTTTTTTGTTTGTTTTTTCTTTTTGTAGGTGATTAGAGTGTGAATTGTGCTGTTCATCTCAACTTCTTACTGGAACAAACAAGTTTCTGGTTGTTGAAGAGTGTTTGTGTTTAGGAAGGATGTTGGCTAGAAACCTGCTCTTCCTGAATCAGCTTGTGTCTGCATGCTAGAGTCATGCAGTGTAGGAGATTACATTCCCCTGTAACCCTGTTCTTATGCATCAGATTGCAGTCTGTGCAATGCATTCACGTTTATATCACTTGATGTATTAAGGCAAATTCCCAAAATGACAGAAGCTTGTCTGTGCATGAGCCAAACCTCTCAAGATGGGTGAAACATGACCGATACTCATGCTTATAAAATGAGCCATTTTCCCTGTACTTACATGTCATCTCAGTTTCTATTGCCCTGATGGATTTTTTTTAAAGATCAAGGGTTATTGTAATGTGTACAGCAGACCAGTAGCTCTTGAAACTCAGGAATAAAACCATATCCTACAGCTCCCAAACCTTTCTTTTTTTTTTTATCATACTGTGCTTTGTGTCTTTCGAGAAATAAA
>VUQS01028608.1:20316-34828 GCA_015108495.1 Heterochromis multidens | reverse complement strand
TCTTAAAAAGTGCTTTAAAACTAAAGCGATTTAAGCAAAAATAAAAACACGCGCTGTCATCTGCCGTGTCCACTATCCCCTCCTTTAGTTTTCACTTCTATTGTTGGTGTCTATCAATCGGATTAGACGACCGCTCTGGTGCGTGCTTGCAGTTTTCTTGTGGACTGAACTGGTCTCTGGTGGGCAGGAGTGTGTGTGAGAGTGTGCGCAAGTGTGTATGAGTGGGTATCCCGAGTGCTGGCAGTGCGTCCCTCCCCTGCCGCGCCGCTGCTATTGAAACCTCCACTGGATTGGAGGCAAAACTAGTGCGAACTTCTTCTTCCCTGCGCTCCAAGACACAGAACCAGCCCACTCCTTCAGCAGCACGCCAAAAAAAACAAAAAAAACCCCAAAAAAACCCCCAAGGACCAGACTGAGTATTACTCCCAGGTGTGACTGGCCCTCAAACTCTAGACATATAAGGAAAGGGGGTAATGGTCAAATACACAAGTATTTCAAAGCTGCATAATGTAAAAGACAAAAACTTAAATGACGAGGAGCAGTGTGTTGCTGAAAACAGTCAGATGCCACCTGAGCATAAAGTTAACCACTCGTGGTTTTTGGAGAGCGGGGTTCCCCCACATACTTTTATTTGCAAGCTGTTTACTGTGATGCTCCCTTTAAATTATTAGTTTGGGCAGTAGCGCCCTGTCGAAGTCACGCAGCCCTCGGGGCTACAATGTGCAGGCAAGTTTCATCACGGGCCCTGATACCTGGGTGGGTGTGAAAAACATTATCAGAGCAGAACAAATTTAGCGGTGGCAAGAAATCTCTTCATACGTGGAATGTGGCACAGAGAACCTGCACCAACGCAAAGTTTTATTGTGGAAATTCCCAGGGAAGCATTACTTGAGTTGTTGTCTCTTCCTGAGTTGAAGCAAATATTTATCCTAGATAAGAGCCATTGGCTCTCTCGGAACTGAATTGTCCGAAATTTATGGCTTTATGAGTGTCCATGTCTGATGAGAAAACAATAGATTTAGAGGAAGCTGCCGTTTCCTGAGCTTTCTCCCTAGGAGTACCGTCTTTAAAGTGATGTATCTGCACATCTTCACACACGAGCGGCTGCAGGTTGCATGCTGCTTCCTGCTGGTTCACAGGCGGCATCTTCATCTACAGGTTTCACCAGACTTGCCATCAATGTTTCCTACTATTTGTGTAAACTAATGGTTTATATTTTCATGGAAAGCAAACAACAAGTTGTGTTCTTACAACATCTGAAAATTTGACTTATACACTACATGTCATGCCATAATCTTTACAGGCAGCAGGTAAATTATAAATGAAAAAGAGACACTGAAAAAAATAAAGATATACTTTTCTTAATATTTTCTATTATTTAAGAAAAGTTAGGAAAACAATTCTGAATCTATTGGTCATACATACTAGTACAAATTTGCTAGGTTGCAAACGGTTGGCAGCAAGAAGATGGACAGTTTTGGTACAACAGCGTCATCTAGCGTTTGCCAGAATAAGGTCACAGAGGACACAAATGTTTGTGTTCTTCAAGCATTTTTGTAAGAAAAGTCACACAAGTGACTGCACAGAAAAGAGTAGTTCCAATTAGTGTGAAAGGTGACCTTAAACTGTTATCATAGTTGTCAAGACAGTTATTTTATATAGCAGATTTAAACACAGCAGATGCTGGCAATAGTAATCGATTAAATCGATTAAGCGATTAAAACAAAAATTTAAACCATATAAATAAATGGAAACATTTTGTAAAAACACTATATACTGTTAGAGAAAATAAAATCATAAAAAAACATTTATGGCTTTTTTTCTGTGACATGGAAACTGACACCTCTGATGTAAGCTACACACAGGTGCGTGATGCCTGGGTTTATGATCAGTGTTGCTGTGACTTCCACATCCTTGAGACGAAAATAGATGCCAAATTGAATCTGTTATTAACCCCACCACAGAGCAGTGAAAAAGAATCCACTCCAGGGACATGTATATTCACAATAACCCAGAAACACACACACATATGCAGTGACCCGGCTACATGCCAGAATCTTGAAAATGTATCCACACCAGGGACAGTTTAGTACAGATGGAGGGAGGAGGTGGAAAACGCTCCCGTAATGTTATTCCCTCTGCACTATTCAACTACAGAGACTGAAACAGTCAAATTTTATTAGATTTACTAAAAATTTGCACACAAGACACATCTTTGACCTTTCACCCTTTTGGAGGAAGCCAACTGAGCCACTCATGCTCTTTTGTAGCAACACCCTGTTTCACACTTACACATTCTCATACACACAGTAGATCCACATTTGGTCACTGGGTGGGTTCACTCAAACACTGGTGGAGTCAACTGCCTTGCTCAGAAGGCATCTCAACAAGCAACCTATTTATTTTTCGAGAACTCGAATTATCCTAGTAAAATTTAAACCTTTAACTTGTGTCATAAAATCTCTTCTGAATACATTTTAATTGGAACTGATTTCTTCTAAGTCAAAATTATACAGCCAAGCTCAGGCTAACATAGTGATGTTATGCAAGTACAACATTTGCTATGTTCACCAACTTTTACATATGGCAGTACTGCATGTCATCACCTTTGGGTCTTTCTGTATTTTATGTATTGCCCTCTTTATTCCCTTACTTCCTGCAGGTATCATGATCGTACAGCTGCAGTTACAAACCCCAACAACCTGCTTAGTATTTACTGTTTGCTGTCTGTTCATGCTCACTTTTCTCCGTGTGCTCCCATGACCCAGTTTGGGCTAGGGTTAGCTGTCAGACAGATGGCTTCAAATGACTACAAGGTGCCCAGATCCTGTGGCTACAAAGCAAACCTAAATTATCACCCCTCCATCACCGTGCTTGACAGTTGGTGCGAGATATTTAATTTGCTGTGTTTGATGTGGCGTTGTGAATTATGCCAAACATCTCCACTTTGGTCTCGTCTGTCCAAAGGAGGTTATTCCAGAAGTCTTCTGGTTTGTTCAGATGCAAGTTTGATAACCTAACCCATGCTGCCATTTTCTGTTTAGAGTGAAAAGGCTTTCTCCTGGCAGTCCTTCCAAACAAGTCACACTTGTTTTGTCTCAGTCTAATTGTACTGTCATGAGCTTTAACATGTAACATGCTAAATGTGGCCTGTAGACTCTGAGATGTAGCTCTTTGACTTTTTGCAGTTTCTCTGAGCATTGCACAGTCTGACCTTGGGGTGAATTTGCTGGGGCTCCTGGGAAGACTGTAGCATTGAGTTAACACACACCTGAATGCACCAGACCAGCAAACTGCCAAAACTTCTGCTTTTACAGAGGTGCTCACACTTGATGATCAGTTAATAAAGTGCATTTGATTAACAGCACCTGGCTGCTACTTACCCTCTTAATTCCTATGGAAGGATGTACTTAGTTTTTCACAGGACTGCATAGAGTCCTGTGAAAAACTTTCCCTTTCACATGACTGTATGTATGTGTAAAATGCTCTGAGATAAGTGATATGACCAGTGATAAGGCCAGTTCACAACAACAGTCACTTCCAGGTGCTTTTTACTGTAAGGTAAAGATCCTACAATATTAGAGATCCCAAGCACTTGGCAACAGTGGGAAGAAAGAACTCCCTTTAAACAGGAATAGGCCTCCAAAAGAACCAGTGAGTATGCGAGGCTCAATGCAGATGTTTGCATATTCTCCATTTTTTGAGACACAATCCAACAACTATACGTACATCCTTCAAGCAGGCTTGAAAAAAGTATAACAGGAAAATAGGACTGACTGCTCATCCATGCAGTCAGCAGCTGTGTGTGCATTTACTTGGAGTCTGCTTCAATGACACATCATAGTTGGTGTATTTGTAATGTAGTGTCAAAAGATTAGTGGGATGCTGAGCCTTATGTCCATCCTTTGATGATGAATTTTACATCATTCGGACTCTAGCAAACCCTCGCCTATTCATGTACAGGAAAAGAATATCACTAGTGGGTCAGCAAAGACTTACCCTCTGGGTGTTCATGAATGCCTGTGCAAAATTTCACAGAAATAGATCTCGTAGTTGTTGAGAATTTTTAGGACCAAAGTGGTTAAAGTGCGGGCCAAATAAAAACATTTGAAAGCCAATTATGGGACTCATCCAGAGAAACTGGAATAATGTTTATGTAAGACACATTCCTGGTTTTCGATGTAATTTTTCTGTGGTGGTAAGTGAGAATAATGCCCTTTATAATTTGAGTTAACCAACCTTTTATCAATGTAAGCTTAACCCAGTGAACTTAGTGGTTTATTATCAGTGTGAAACTTTGTGGGGCTGACTTGTTTGCTTTTGGATATCAAGTCATCCACTGAACCAAACTTGTTTTCCATCCTGATTGTTTTCTTGTAGCATCAAAATGTCTGCAATTGGTGTTCTCTTACATTTCCAGCCAATACGTCAGACTGAGGATTTCTAGTGGAAACTGATGTCCTGTGTTTATGATGTAGGAGAAAATGTGAAGTATTTTGTGGCTTAGGTCAGTCTAAACAACAGATGCGTGTTGAGGGTCTTTATATACTGGACCCGTACTCAGTGTTTGCTTTGGGGATTAGTCTGTCACTGATTGTTGCCTCATCTGACTGATCTTCTTACACTTCCCCAGTGACTCAGGTAATCCATTAATGCAGGGAGGTTAGAAAGTAAAATCTTACTGGACTGAAATACATTTATAGGATGCTGAGTAGAGCCTTGGTGGTGCAATCTGCACCACTCACCTCACATCCATTTAAAGTTGTCTGAGAGGCTTTCTGTCACAGCTACAAAAAAAAAGGTGACAAGGTCTTCCTTTTAGCAGTCTGCTTACTTAAAACTGAGTTCATCATTAACTCAGCAGAGCTGAGAGCCTTCTCCAGACAAACATCCACTCTGTAAACATCTCTCCCCATCATTTTTTCCCTCTTGTCTCTTTTTAAGGGGTGCAGGGAGGACAAACAATGTGTGAACTCTGACCTAGCTAAAGATGGTACACATCTCCCCATTTTTTTTAATAGATACAGTGGTCAAAGTATGCAGTTTTGCACACTGGGTGATACTGAAGGCATCATCAGAACAAGATGGAGTGGGAGGAGAGGAGGGAGGTTACAGTTCAAGGGAAAGAATGAGGGAGGGAAGGATGTGACGGGAAGCACGGCCGTGCAAGTTTTACCCCATCGTGTACCCACCTGGCCTTTAACAGATACCTCTGTCATCTTGTACCAAATGAACCTGTGAGAGGAGATAAGGCAGGCCTAAAAGGGTACTTTGCTGAATTTTTATGGTGGAGAGTTCCATGAAGTTGCAAAGACAAATGCAGATAAACCTACAGGGCATTTAGGTTTTATGAGCAGTTCCAAAATTAGTCTATAGCCATCTTCTAACTCACTCATTCACTCATCTTCTCTTTTTCAAAAGCTCTTTTGGCTCTTGTGGGGAGGAAAAAAATGACTAAAAGCCACAATTGGAACCAGATGAAAGAGGACAAGAGTAAAGAGTGCATGTCGTGTCAGCATCTAACTTCTTCTCATTATCCAATAAGAGAGGAGCAGTTGTCAATGTCCAACTTTATCCTGCTATCCAGGGAGGAAGAAGGATGTTAGTTGTGCCTGAAATACTCAAGGGACCTGGAGGAATAAACAAAGTGCAAAGATTTAGTCTCACAATCACTCACACACCGAGGAGATTCAAACAGGAGTCTGTCCTGGGCCTTTTTAGTGAAACTCTAGAGCATAGCTGCTCCAGGCATGGTATTCCCATTGTAAACACAGCCGTGAGGAGGCAGAGACAAGTGGAGGAGGATCTGCTCTCCCCACTCTGTTTTCTGTCCACAAGCGAAAGGAGGACAAACTAGAAACATTATGTCATGTGTAACGTATTACACAACTGATGTTCACACTTTTATTCTCTAAACAGAAACTTCAAGTGATCATCTTTAAGATTTCAGACACCATTTAAGCCTTTACATGTATTTACATTAGCTTCCTATAAAGTAGTTGTTATTGTTGGTGGTAGGGTTTGCCATTACTGCCTTGCATTCAAATTGCCTACATATATAGTAGCTTATTTGGCTGCAATGTAAAGTGATTCACAAGTTACTGATAAAGTAGCAGCTCAAGCAACACTGGCTGAAGCATTACACCAGTACTTGTGGTTATCCTTAAACTGTATATAAAAGATGGCTGCAGCTTCCAGGCCTGAGAAGTGACACCAGTGCATGTGCCATGAACCTGCATTATTTCAAAAAGGGTTTCAAAAACAAAAAAAGATTGTATTGAAGTCTATGTGAAAATGCCCCTCACCTCCCTTGCTCTATGACACCAGTGAGCAACATTTTTTTCTGGAGGGCCGTACTGACTTCATAAAGGAAGTGACGGCCCGCACACAGGGTAACTGAATTAAAGCATGGTTACACATTACAATGACAACACTACAAATATAAACAACTTTTAAATTAGCCTACATTTTGCCAGTTGTCTGCTATTTAGCACTGCACAGGTCGTGAAACGATTACAGTACTATTCATTATTCTTTTCACAGTCAAACCTTAATGCTTAGGATGGAATAAATGCTAAAGAAGCCCCATGTTTTTGTACCATTGCTGTCTTAGAGAATTGTCCTAGAAGGAGAAAATGTAGTGTGCTCTAGGATACAACAGCTGCACCCATGAGCATGCACAGTTCATACGATACATGACAGTGTAACATATGACCCTGACACATGTTTATCCACTTCAGATATTCAGGAATATGTTTACACTTTGGTAGATGTTGATAGCAATGTCATGTTAAACCCTGAACTGTGCTAAAAAAAAATTTTTTTTTTAAACTAGAGAGAGGACAGTTTGAATTTGTTTCATCTTCTCAAAATGGAAGATCATTTTGTAGGTAGTAATAAAGTCAACACATTTATTTCAGCTGTAAAGCTGGGCATTTTAACATGGAAGTCAATGGGGATTAGCTCGCTTTTGGAGTCAGCCTCATGTGGGCACTAGAGGAACTGCTGTTTTTTTGGCAGTTCCATGTTGGCTTCATTTTCAGCCCTGGAGGTTGCTGCTTGGCACAGAGAAGGCCAATATATTTGCATCCCAGCTGTCTTTGTTTTTCTGTACATTTGTAAGAGCCACTAGAAACAAAAAATTTTATCCAAAAACACAAAAAGGTTATACACTGAAATACTTTTGCTTTTCTGTCTTATAATACTTACCAGTACAAGCTTAGTGATCTCTCTCCACCCATGCATATATTAGTCAGGTAATGCACTGGATTTACATACAAATGCAGCTGCAAAAATTAGGAACTGAGACATTCCTTGCAAGTTTTGCATTTCAACTTAATCTGGTAAACAAATAGATTATTCTATTCTGTGTTAATCCGCTGTTTTTCTTTGTGCCAAAGTTTCAAAGGCACTGGATTTACATATCATCATTTATGGTGCAGCGAAAATGGAAAGCAAACTTGAAACCTGCATCACATTTTCAACTGGATAAATTAGAAGAAAAACAAAGGCATTATAATTCAGTGCTGAGTCTTTAACTTGCACTTTACAAGACATCATAATGCTAAGCAAATGATGATAATGATGATTCAAAAGTCGATTATGCACGAGTGTCACACAGATTTAAAGTTTCTATCATGCAGGGAATGAATGCTGCAATCACCTCAGAGACCTGAGGAAGCCCAGCGAGGTGCTCAGACTTTATTAGATTTGTTCTGTGGTTGTCAGGAGGGACTTTCTACAAAAATCCTGACTATTGAGGAAGATTTTTAGTCTGTCCCAGAAGAGAAGTTGCAGGAAAAGACCATAAAATCCTCTCAGAGAACATTCCTCCAACAATATCACAGTCTGCTGGAGCAAGCCAAGTTTATAGCTCTGATATGAATTACTAGAGATGAACGAATTTACCCAGACACACACACACACGCTTACAGCCCTGGAAAAAAATTCATGGACATGAAAATTCAGATTACTGGACTGAAAAACATATAGATTAAATGCATTATAAAAAGATGTCTCATTGACTTTAGTGTGGGCACATTAAGAGCTGAAGTGGGATTGGAAGAAATTTAGTCCCTACTCTGTACTGGCTCTGAGATTTGTGAAGTATTAGAAAGGGAAACACTGCACCCTCCTGGCCACACACTGCATCTATTTCTGAAGGACCATAATAAACAGCCATTAGTGTGTCCTGTACAGTTTCTCAATAAATTGCTTTGTCACGTAGTAATTCAGAGACATTAATCCACAAACAATAACAGCAATATAACACCAACTAAGGGCCCATCTCAAGGGATATCTAGTATATATCTGTAATATATACATAGTCTCTGCATGTAAGCATAATGTCATTTAAAACATTTGATTTCTGAGCCATATATATACTCAAATATGGAGACAATATTTTCTTCTTCTATTTCATGCTTTAGAAAGACAATGTCAAAAAGATGCTTAGTTCTACACAAATCTACCTGTAACTTGAGCTTTTTTTAAACAATATGTGCTGTAAATCATCATATAAAGGACATTAGCAAATAAAAACTTCACCTCATTCCATCTATCTGCATCCACACTGCTGTAATTTCCAGTTTCAGCATGTAATGATATCACATCTTATTTATGTACAGTCATCTGTTACTTATTTTGACTTAAAAGTAAATTCACCCCAAGGTCAGACCGTGCAACCCTCCATCTCAGACTCTACTGGCCTCATTTAGCATGTTAAATGTTAAAGTTCATGAAAGTACAATGAGACTAAGACTGAACAAGTATAACTTGTTTCGAAGAATTGCCAGGAGAAGGCCTCTTCTCTCTAAAAAGAACATGGCAGCATGGGTTAGGTTTGCAAAGTTGCATCCGAACAAACTACAAGACTTCTGGAACAACATCCTTTGGACAGATGTGACCAAAGTGGTGATGTTTAGCCATAATGCACAGCACCAGGTTTGGCAAAAACCAAACACAGCATATAAGCACAAACACCTCATGCCAACTGTCAGCACGGGGGTGAAGGGGTGATAATTTGGGCTTGTTTTGCACTCACAGGACCTGGGCACCTTGCAGTCATTGAGTCAACCATGAACTCCTCTGTATGCCAAAGTATTCTAGAGTCAAATGTGAGGCCATCTGTCCAATAGCTAAAGCTTGGCTGAAATTGTGTCAAACAACAGGACAATGATCCCAAAGACAGCAGCAAATCTACACCAGAATTGTTGAAAAAGAAAATAATCAAGGTGCAGCAATGGTCCAGTCAAAGTCCAGACCTTAACCCTGCTGAAATGCTGTGGCGGGAGAGGTGTGCATAAATGAATGCCTGCAAACCTCAATGAACTGAAGCAATGTTGTAAAGAAGAGTGGCCCAAAATTGTGTGACTGATGGAGTCATACAGAAAAAAAATTATTTCAAGTTATTGCTGATAAAGGTGGTTCTACAAGCTACTGAATTATGGGGTGTACTTAGTTTTTCACAGAAGTCCTGCGAAAACATTCTTTTTCAGATGACATTAACAGTGGAATATCATGATAAACATCATCTCAGTCACACAGCTCCTGCTGTGAGCACAGAAGCCCCACCCACCTGCTGTTCAATCCTTCTTTTGTTTGCCAGGGGCAGCCAATTAAACAGTCTTTGTTTTGTGCAAATAGAAATGTAAAAGTTCACCCAAAGTTCAGACAAATCTACGGGGTTTCATCCAAAAGCACAGACTTTTTACTGCAAAATTCCCTTTTTTGTTTCCCTTGGCAGCATGTCCTCCTGTGATGGACACTAAGAGATATTTCTACTAAACAAAAGAAGACTTAAACAGGAATCACTTTAATTGAGACTTTGTTTGCAGACAGAATTAATGAATACAGGGACCAAATACTCTGTTAAGGTACATGTGCTTATGTTAGCATTGTCTTAAAACACACCCAATCCTTACTACAACTAATGACCCCAGCAGTAGATGCAATTGGTTTGGCATTTTTTAAGCACATTTGGTATCTTCTTTTCTTATAATCTTTCAAATCAAATCATAACGTAGCATTAACCTTATAGCTGGCTATGATAACCTTTATTTCATTATGTGCATGTCCATTCAGTGTGTTTAATACAGTCACATTATAAGTTTTAAAAAATGTGAATGATTTTTGTGGCAGGTGGCAGGTGATGAATAACATCAGTTCTGTTTGTGTGTCTGACAGTGACAGGCACACCTAAAAGAAACTCTTACCTGACAAGCATTTAATGACTGTGACACTAATCTAGTTTTGACTGACTTTATCAAGGCATCTTATACAAACCCCCTCCATAAACCTGCTCAGGAAACCATCTGGCCCAGCTGCTTTTCTGCATTCACCTTCTCCAACCTTCTCTGAGCTTTCAATGGAGAAACTGTCAAGCTGAGAAGCTGACAGGTCAACAAAGCCAAAGAGAGAGGTGGGCCATTCAGGGAAAGGGGGTATTTACTATGTCAGATAAAGCCTGTTTCTTTTGTTTGACCTTTCATGGCTGTCACCTGGACTGAGCATATTCAAGGGAGATTGCTTTGGAAATTTTAGAGTTCTTAAAAATATTAAATTGAAGGGTATTTTTAAAAGAATTTTGTGTTTCCACACAATCTCTCCTGCCTCAAGAATATAAAACAAATGCATTATATGTGCTTGTATGCGTTAGATAGATGAGCTATTCTATGAAACCCTTAAAAACTCAAACTGTTGACAGAATTTTTTATTTGCAATACTGATTTTTTTTTAAGAAAGCTTATTAAACTCAGTTCTAGCTTTATAGTTTTAGAGTCTTAGACTGTAGTGACTTTGCATGATTCACAGTTCAAAATAATACTTATACTCGTATACTACCGTAGTCCCTCAGTTCATCCTCTGTCTGAGAGAAGCCATTTAGCTCCCTTCCCCCTTCCTTTAACAATATTAAAAATAACAATAATAATAATAATAATAATAATAATAAAACATTTATTTGTATAGCACTTTTTTAAGCACACAAAGTGCTTCACATTTGAATAAAACCACACATTAAAAATAAGAATACATGTTCCAGCACACAGACACACAGTCAAACAAACAGTCTTACATTCATTCCAACATGCACTCATTAGATGTAAACTATGGTCAAAAATAATAGGAAGCGATTACAAGAAAGCTGACCTATAAAAATGAGTTTTTAGCCCAGTGGTTCACCACTTCACAAGCCAAAAAAATAAAAAATAAAACAGTTCATACCATACAATTTAGTTGAATTTAAGTTAAGTTTGTGCTAAAAAAATCAAAGTTACCATCAGAAAACTTTTGTTTGTTTATTGTTGTAGCCAATTTTGATGTGTGTTATGTGTTGTCAGGTTGGTGATCATGTCTGTAAGGTGTAGATATTTCTATAATAGTTTCACTTGGGCACCTGGGGGCACAGGCTGGTCACGAAGCATATTTAAGGAAGGCACAGGTGCACAGATGAGGGAGGTAATTAGAGCTAAGAGGAATCCACACAATTTTTCAACCATGTGTGGATGTCCATGCTGTTGGTCACGTCGCCTTTTTTATTTTTATTTTTTTTTACCCTTTCTGTGGTGTCTTTTCAGGCTTGTGTTATCATTCATTCAACGTACCCGGCTTTTGTAGGTCTTATTTAAATCCAGAAAAAAAATAAAAAGTATTTGCCATGGTGGGCCTCAGTTTTTTCACCACAACCAGTTGGAAATGACTTCAGATTCCTTCAAGTGTCCCTTTGGTCGTTGGATTGCCACTTTTCATTTAAAAAACAAGCAAACAAACAAACAAAAAGCACCTCCGCAGTGAGACCTCCGCCACAGTTTGAAACCACTGCCACGTTTCCTCTAACTGGCTAAACCTTACAAGCAGAAAGTGTGAATAGCAGGTGCAAGATAGCTTCTGTGCTGTGACCTGTGTGCCTGAGATGACCATATTAAGCATATTCTCTATCACTGACATCATACAGAGCCTAGGAGAAAACACTGTCAAAAACCAAACATTTAGATCAGTCTGAAACCTGAGCTTTTGACTCACAGGAATTATTTACACATACTATAACCTCACTATCTGAAACTTTGGTTATGTGTAATATGAACATCTACCACTGTCCACATTAAAGATCAAACAAGTTCTCTAGGTAAGTATATTGCAGATGCCACTATTACCACTGAGTGGCAGTAATGTGCAAAGTTTCCTCTTCCCCTCAACTACAGAGCAAGCTCAATGACTAATCAGTGATCAAAACTCTCAAATTTCTATGATAATCAACTGAACATCTCATTGTTCAGCCAAAATAAAGCTATTTAAATATGTTCATATGTTGCTTTTAACCATTTTGTGACATTTTGTACACTTCAATCAAACAATAATGGAAACGTTAGATGTGTTGTTAATGAAAATAGTTTCTTGTTGCAGCACAACAGTTCACCTGTGGTGGAATAACATGACCCCACATGAGAGTTTTTGTGTGCAATTAAATTATTATGTTATATAAATATATTAAGGTCTTCAAAGTGGCTTTAGGTGTGCAAATTTCTGATAAATCTGCAATTTATCATAATGAATAAACCAAAAATAATATTTGATTCTATATCATTTATATAATACATTTACTTTATTATTGCAGGCTTGGCTGTTATATAGTATATGGTAAGCTTCCCCTAGCAAAAGCTCTCCACAGCAGTGAACTGGAAAAAAAACAAGCTCAGTAAAAAAAATGACATGAAAATACATTCAGGAAGGTATGATCCAGCAAAGCAGACCACTGAAGACCTCCAATAAACACAAATCTGAAGAAATAACAATCATGGATTCAAATGAGGATTTTGTCATCTTAGCTGAACAGTAAAGGTAATGTGGCGGGCCACAGTCTTTTTTTTTCGGGTTTCCAAGGTCAAATTAAAACTTTCCACATACAGATATACTCCATTAGAAGAATGGGAGTTTTTCCTAATTATTTTGTTATTATTGGGGTTTTTTGTTGCATTTTTAAACAAACTGATGCTCATCCTCCTCTTTTTCTTATTAGTTTTTTTTTCTACAGAGGCTTTCTTTTCTTCTTTTCCTTTTAAGTTTCTATTTATTTGTTGCCTACTATTGTTAGTGATAACAAACCTCTCATTTCTTGCACAGATATTACACACACATGTTATTTCCAGCCTATGTTTTTTGTGCTATGTCCTGTCTGTTGCATGTTTTTGTTATATTTTTGTATATCTTTGTTGCCTTATGTTGTGGTCTTCATTGTGCTGTATGTCTACAATATGTGCCACACAGATAAATTAATTTAGATAATTTAACTAAATAAAACATCAGAACAAATATATTTTTAAATGATAATGAATGTTGTTGGATAAGCGGAAGAGAATGGATGGATGGATGAATGTTGTTTATCTGGACACAACAACATCAGATGTTCATGGCAAATTACAGGAGCATTAAACCTAACACTATTGTCTTATACTTTCTTTCAGCTGAGGTTTCACAAAATAAAAATGATGATCTTGTTATTTCAGTGACAAACACTACACCTGGACCCCGGAGGCACCTGGCATTAATGACCTCTGACCCCCAGCTGCAGCTCTGTTCTGGTGACATCTGAGATGCTGGCTCACAATGTATGGAACACACATGCAGATGCACACCAGACCGAGAGATACACACCTAATTGCATTACCTGCAATAATGCATTACAATGACAAACAGGTGCTTTCAGAAAACACACTGTGTGTGTGTGTGTGTGTGTGTGTGTGTGGTTAGGCGGGTACCCTCTTTGTTTCTCTTTTAAACATCGTTAAAGGCATCCCCATATGTCTGAGACCCCTGTTGAGGGCTGACATTAGCGTCTGTGTCCATCCTATTCATGTATTTGTGTGCAAATAAACGACGGATGGAAAGCAGAAGGCTGAAGGATGTTATCTATTCATGCGAATGTTTGCTGTTACAACAGAGCTCTGGCTTCTGTGCAACAACCCAAGGAAATCTACCCTGACATTAAGATAACTTCATCTCTCTCTCTCTCTCTCACACACACACACACACACACAAGCTGAAGCCAAGAGAGCAGACAGATGTGATGTGGACACAATCACTTGAGAGCACTCGTGGGAATACTGGGAATAGGATTAGTGACAAAAGCTAGGAGAGTCTTGAGACAAAGAAAATAGGGTGATGTTGATCAAAGATGATGAAAGCTGTCATAATTTGAGGTTGTGTAGTTTGCTATATCGCTGCAAGGTCATATACAGCCCAATCTGATGAAGCAGGATAACACCGTGCCACACTTCTAATATGTTTAAAGTATGACAGATGTGCATGCTCTTTCTCCAGCCTTGGAGAAACCAGCCATTTAATCAGTCTTGCAAGCCTTCTGCACCGGGTCATAAAATGCAAATACATGCCACTCATCATACTGGCCTTCTGCTCATTCATCTGAGAGAATAATACCAATCATAGATTTGTATGATTTTTTGATTGATTCTGAAGAAACAGTGGCTACAAGTAGGTGTGACCACTCATGACAAAC
>VUQS01028608.1:0-19989 GCA_015108495.1 Heterochromis multidens | reverse complement strand
GTGTGACTAAGATAACTGTTTGCAGAAGCTTTATCAGTCAGCAAACACAAACAGCTATTCAGTGCCCAGAGAGTCACAACAAAGGGACAATTTAGTGCAACAAAGAAACCTCCATCCTGGAGGCCATGATGGGTGCAAATTGGAGCCAAAGCTCTCCTATGTGCTGGTATTATAAATTTAGGACAGCATGCAAAATTGGAAACATAAGTAGAACAAGACAGTGTGCTCAATAGCCCTGAAAAACAAGACAAATGACAAGATAAAGGATCAGTTCACCCTAATTTAATTTTTTCCCTATTTACACAGTGTAGTATCCAACTATACAGATGCTTATAGTACTTACTCAGGTTTAGAGATATCAGGTGACACATTACCTGTGACAGACCTGAAGTTCATAACACAACAACTTTAAACATAATAGAACAAAAACAAATGTAGTCAAAAGGTTCAGTTTGGTGATTTGAATTGGTTGAGGTGACAGTTGAGGATTGGTGCAGCAGATAACAGTAATGTGAATGCTGTACTGGTTTGTTGTGGTAATTTACTGGTCGATCTACATTCCTGCCCTCACCTATGGCCAGGAGCTGTGAGTAGAGACCTAAAGAATGATATCACAAATATAAGCAGCTAAAGCAAGACTATTCCAAGGTGTATCTGGGCTTTTCCTTAGAGATAGGATACAGTTCACTTGAGAACACAATGAAGAGCTAGACCAGGTGGCTGGGGAGAGGGAGGTCTGGGCATCTCTGCTTAGACTGCTGACCCCAGGACGGATGGATGGATGGATGGAGGTGAAGTGTACAGATATTGATTACAATTGCCTGTGCTGGCACACCACTCAATACAAGTGATTGCACCCTTTTTAAGCCTTAGATTACCTCTAAAGACCAAAGATGCCTTTTGTACCAGGCTGTAAACATATTATTTTCACAGCTAAAGTTAAAGGAATTTTAACATCTAACAAGAATTGGAGTTTTTCCTACTTCCAAGTTAGCTTCATTTTTTAGCCTTTTATTTTTCAGTTTCAGAAGATCATTACAATTTTCAAAAATGGAAGACCAGATTGATTTAAATTATATGGGAATATTTTATGGGACTATCATACGGGACTTTAATGTAATCTGAGCCAGATTATCCATTCTAGGCAGACGCCCGGGGGGGGCCCATGTACAGTTGAGGGCCCTCCCAAGAGGCTTAATTAAACTTAATTTTATCTCCTTAAATGTTTCATTCTGAAATCATATCTTATTAAAACTGTGTTTATTTTTTTATCATAAAATAATTATTTAATTGGTAGATTACAATACAAGAGTCCGTGGTATACCCACCCCTTTCTCTGGTAGTCTCTCCCAAACTTAGCTGGGTATTCAAATGAATATAACAAATAGAGGTTGGGTTAGCAAATGAAAGAGGAAACAAAAAAGAGGAGAGGGTGGTGACCCTGATCCATCACTATTATGGAAATTACCAACCGACAGTTGTTTTGTTCAACAAAATCAGAAAAGACTGCAGTTATCATTAAAGTTGTTATGAAAATGTTCAGCAAGATGACATGAGAGTCAATCCAGAGGCTGTAGCAGCAGCTCACAACTGCAGTGGTTTACACTGTTATGAAAAATCTCTATTACTATTACTATTTAATATGAGACACTTTAAAACTTTAAAGATTTTAGTAACTTTGCATTGTGATGGCTACTTTTTATTTTCTAGTGAGGTACAGTACTCTCCATAATATTTCAAACAGTTCGGTATAGTATATACACCCTGCTATGTCTAATTATTGTAGACGGGGGAAAAAAAACAAACATTTGTGCCCCGGGGTCTATAAGTTGATGATCTGGAAATGCATCTAATGTAATTCTTCTCAACATATAATATTAAACAAACCCTTTGATCTCTGAAAGCGCACTTAAAGGAATCGGAAGGTGGGCCAGCATTTTTTTGAAATGCTGTCGTCATTTGTGGGTTTTTGTTGGTGGTGTTTGTGGTGTGTCTTGCCATATACATTACACTTTTAAAAAAATCAGCATTTTCCACAGTCAGTGCACACATTGCTCTGAATAATATCAACTTTAATGCTAAGTTTTAGAAAGTTGTTCCAATTAAAATTGCTCACAACAAGGTCTTTCATTTAGCAAGATTAAAGGGGGACTGACTCTAGAAAGATAATGGCTTTTTACTTTTATGCATTAATTTAAATACTGTAAGCAAGAGAAACTTGCTTGCTTTGGTAATTAAATAAATCTCAGATATCTTAAAACTTGCAAAAAATAAATAAAATCAAAACATGTTTTTTGTAATTCAGATGCACCCCAATTTAATTATAGCATTTGTGTATCTACAGATCAGACATGATCACACTTTGAACCTCCAGGTACCCACTGAAAAAAAACAGGTCAGTGACACCTCTGCCCAGAAGTCCTGAAAGCAAAGTTGGGTGGCACATGGGAGGCATACTTCCTATGTATGCTATCTATGCTAGGATGGGATAACAAGAGCTGAAGCCCACACACTCATCAACCCAGAACACAGAGTCATCACCACTGATGAATACATCAGTCAGATAGAATGAGCTGATCAGTGGCATCAGCCCAACCCTTCAAAACATACAGACTGAGAGAGAGTGAGAGCCCTGAGTCAAACAGACTAATCAAGCACACAAAAGGAAATGCAGATTACCTGTTGCTATGACGACTGCAGCTGAAGAGTGAGTGCCTTCCTCTCTGACAGAGACCTAAATAGATCAAGCTTTACAAACATGGTGAAATCTGAGATTGCTTAGTGCACCAGGTGCTTTCTGAAAACCTGGTTCAAATGAGCGTAGCTACTTTATTTCAACCACATGATGCATCCTCATGATCAGATGACATGTGCTTGCATGTGTTGATATTTCTGTTCTTATGCTTACATTTGTTCCCCCCAGTGTGTCAACATATGCAGGTGTGCTCAGACAGTTTAACCTGAAAGTGAATACCAATATGGAGAACTATGTGCAGTATCTGAACTAATTTGTCAAATTCTGTGTGTGGTGGGGCAGCTGAGAGTCACAGAAAGGACCCCCACCCCCTTCCTGTCTCTAACACCAACCCTGCCTCCACCCCACCCACACGGACAACCCCCTCCCCTCCATCCCCCCACCCCTCACTCATCATCATCATCAGACACAGGCAGCTGGCCGCCTGCCCCATTTAACTCCCTCCTGCACTTACTGGGTTTGGCTAATCACTGGTGCTCAGCTCCAACTGTGGCCACCACACCTGCCCCCTCACTGGTGGGATTGTCCCATCTGGGACCTTATCATAGGGAATTTCCGGGGGGGGCGTCTTCTCTCTGCTGCTCTATGCCCAAAAGACCTTAAGGTGCATGAGAAGGGGGAGGAAAAATAAGACATCAGTGATAGGGGTCAAGTGCTGTCAGTGATCACTTTCAGTCTCACTTTATGTTCAGACTGATTGTAAAAAAAAAACCTTTGCACACGCATATCACTTAACAGTAGAACAATATTAGCGATAACATTTGTGATTCACCTTCCAGTATGCACACATAACAGTGACTTTAACAATAGAACATATAACATTTTGCCCAAGAATATTCCTCAACTTTTAGGTGAAATTATGGAATTTCCAGCACCGTTTTAATCAGGCTCTTTCGACTGAAAAAATAAATAAATCAAATAAAATGTTATATATAAAGGTGGGACTGCAAGGCAGTAAGCTGTGTGTTATTTGTGTAGAGATGAGCTATCATCATTAGCAGGGACCAGATGGTCGGTCGATCACGCACATTGCTTTGCTACTCTGGTATTTGTCTTCCTCGTTAAAAACCGCCTTCAAACACAGATACTGCAGTGATTTATTCAGCTTCAGTCTTTTTTAAAAAGTGAAATTATTCATCCCTCTTTGTGTTCACACAGCAAATGCACTGGAGTAACACAATGAAACTGGGCTTTTTGTCAACATGCGAACGGAAATCTTTTTTTCATTTGCATCTCTCCAATTCCCAACGGATGCTTGTTTTGTATTTTAAAATGAATTAAAGACATCTACCACTCAGCTGCTGAGGGAAGAGACAATCTAAAACCTTCTGTTGTTTCTCCCTTAAGTCCTCAAACACAGTCATATGGCGGCATACTCGGGATGCGCAAACATTCTCACTCGTTCCTAAATAAAAAAAAATATGATTCCCCAGTAGCCACATAGAGCTGCTGGTGGTGGCAGATCATATGTTAGGGTTACTTGTCAGCTTTGAGTTCAGTGCAGGCGAAGAAGATTCATCTCCCCTGACACGCGCTGACATAGAAAACTATATTTAGCTGCCGGCGTACGTGCGTAAAGTGACGGTGGCGCAGACGCACGCCAATGGTTGAGGACGGAATACTGATAGGCACGGGCGGATGAAAACTGTACAATATGTACCCTGCAAATGTTTGAGCTTTTATCAAAGCACTTTTGGGGAGACATGCAGAATAGAGAGGCTAAAGTGGTGTTGACATCCGGTTCAATACGAGTGTGTACTGTGCATCATGGCTGGGCTTGGAAATCAAAGAAATAGCGCTTGAATTAGGCCTATGAATGTCACTTTATTTGAAATAAAATATTTAAAATTAAAAATGTGTTTTGTGCAATATAAATATGGCAAAGCTAATGGCTCTATAAAATTTGATGACATATAACAGACTGGTACTCTGCATGTGATGCTATAGGGTCACTTTATTACATGGTCATACAAATTAGTCTCATAGCAGTGTTAGTCAAAAAATGATTGGCTGTAATTAGGTCCACAGTCAGCCTACAGTTGGCTACCTTTTTGCTAAGGGTTGTAGGCCTACTGCACTTTATGAATAATGAAAAAGTGACGTAAACAATGCGGTCCTCTTTGCAGCTCGGGCTCGAGGCGGGCGCACAGGCGTGATGCGGTCGTGACGTAGATTGAGTCGGGGATCTTTAATCCTCTGCCGCAGCAGCACAGCCGGTAACCGGAGGAGGGGGCAGCACGGTCGGACAGGAATGGACCGCACAGGCTAGGCTAGTGTACAAGGCCGAAAAAGCTCGGTCTTTATTCAGATGATAATATTACCGAGTAAAACAAAGATTACGCAGCGAGCGAGCCGGCTATTTGCACAGGCCAGACCCCCTCCTCTCAGTGCTGTAGCCTGCAGCTTTTTCACACACTCTTGAATAGACCTAGTTTAGGAACGCTGGTTAAAATATATTGTCAAAGGCATTTTTTTGCCTTATTTAAACGTCAAATTTAGTATTTTACGTCGGCGGACGGATACTACGCCTCGTCCTGCCGGTTTTCCTCCCCGGTTCGCCTTTCAGCAGCGTCGCCTCGTCCCCGCTGTTTCTGTCAGCTGCTGCGCATCAGCAAAACATGCAGGATGAGCCTGTGGGGGTGACAACCACACAGTTACCCCCGTCAACCAAGGAAAAGGACCGCAGCAGCAGCATCAGCACGGTCAGCAAACCCGGAAAGCAGTCGAACCAAACCGACAGCCACGACGACGGCCAGCTGAGCTTGTTCACGCCGGATTATAACCACCTAGAGCAGAAGATAGCTTTCCCCGATCATTTCTGCCCGACGCAGTCTATCTGTGACCTTCAGCACAGCCGAAAAATACATCAGCAGTTAGGTCAGCACACTGAGTTCAGCCCTACAGAGCCGACCCCACCCCAGGGACATTTCAGTCACCTGCCGCAGAGGCAGCCCTTCTCCAAGCCCGACCCCAGCGCCGCTGACCCCTGCGGCTCTTCAGTGGAAGAGGCTGAAGTCGATGCCGCGTCGCCATCGCCCACTTCCGTGAACCTAAACAAGATCCAGATGGACTCCCCTATCGCCCACCATATAAATAACGGCAATGGCAGCAGCAGCACCGGCAACATGTTGTCGGGAGGTCTCGGCGCCGCTTTCCCGAACCTCCCCACCCAGGAGATTCAGAGCGCCAGTGCGGGCTCGTCTTCACCTTCCCTGCCTGGATTCGGCACCCCTTGGTCCGTCCAGACCAGCTCCTCTCCCCCGCCCGCACCCAACTCCATCAACCCCATCCACGCGAACGCCATTAACCATATGCCCAACGCGGACTCTGAAAACAGCTTCTACCCAGGTATCCCCTCCTCTATCAACCCGGCCTTCTTCCAGAGTTTTTCGCCGGTGTCAGCTAATCCGTGCGCCGGGATTAACGTGCAGGGCTTCAGCGGTCCTTTCTCACCCCAGATAAACGTCCCTCAGCAGCCGCAAAGTCGCAGGTCCCCGGTCAGCCCCCAGATGCATCCCCAGCAGGGCGCCTTCCTGCAGCAGAGGAACAACTACAATCAACATCAGGTGAGCTGCTGGAGAGCAAGATTCACACGAAGGTGGCACGGGCGGGTTTCCTGTCACGATTACCTTTATGTTTGTCTGCATTTAGGGAGCAAAAATCTATATTAAGACTCACCAAATCTGTATTAGTGGTAGCCTATTTAAACCAGTCCATTAGGTCTCTGTAGTTTTATGTTAAGGCCGACTCCAAGATGTCCTTAGGTTAAGGATATCTTGTCACACTGTAGATATAAAGCCTTTATAGATTAATGTGTGTGTATGTGAATCTGTGTACAATCTGCACATTGAAGAATAAACAGTTTTTATCATGATGCATAATGGAAAAAACGCATGATGCATTATGCAAGGGCTCAAGCCACTACTCTTTAGGCAAAGAGAGGGAGGGGTGAACAGGGTTACAAGGGAGCATCACTGAATCTAGCTGTTGTTCTCTCCTGGAAGCTGGCAGTGGGATGTGGTCACATGGCACAGGACCATCCCTGCCTTGTGGTGCAGTCAGTGGGAATACAAAGGCTTGCAGGGTTTAGTGTTATAAATGGGTGCTTATATTTGGATGAAATGAAAAACATCCAGTATCTTGGTGATGTGATGGTTGCCGGTTGCAGTGCCCTGAAGAAATGCAGCAACAGCAGAAGCTCACATGAACAGTCCAGTAATGCAGCAGTTGGGGGTTTGTAGTCTTCAGCTTCAGGTTTCTCAATAGTGCAATTTGCACATTGGGTGTGTGCATGGAAGCATGTGTCCGGGTGTGCCTGTAGTGTATGTGTAGTGTTCCTGTTTCTCTAACCTTTAGCCCTTTGCTCTGAGTTCTATGTAAATATATTTTCATGAAACCAACAGAGACAATGGCATGATGGTGATCCCCACCATCAAGTGCGCATTCAATTTTAAAGTCATTTAAAGTGAAAAACATAAGAAAATGCAGCATATTTTCTATTTTGTTGGTTGCTAAATGCATATTTTGTCAGTGGCTCCTTTATATACAAGTTTTGATGCATTAATTTCCAAAAGGATTCTAAAACGGCCTCTACAGGAGTTTCGGGTTTCCTTAAAAGAAAGTCCTTATAGAAGCAGCCATCTTGAAATGCATCTAGGCATTTATTTGGATTTTTTTTTTTTTTTGGAAGCATTATCTAAATTATCTTTAATCTCAGTGGTAACCAGGACATACAAATTCCAAAGTACTAAAAAACTTTGCTGACTTTGCCCCACTATAAGTTTTTAAAAGAGCATTCTTCTCATGGAAGTTATACTTCTTGTTACCACCATCTTTGCTGTTGTGGAATTTGCTCATAGATTTCCATTTAGGATTTTTTGAGTCCCATGTCTCTCTCTTATCATGATTCTGCTTAAAAGCAGCACTTGTATTATCCTTTTTTTTTTTTAGATTATAAAATCTGTTCCTCATATACAGCACTATTAGAACATGGATGTTGGCAGTGAGTCCAAAGGTTTTCAGTTTACATTATGCATTGCGTGCACAAGAAACAGAAAGTTGATTCTCCTCTGTGTATGATTCACATGTGAGATTAAGCACAATGCAATCCAATGCATGATGCTTAAGAGGGGACCCAAGGTCCAGGTGGAGAGAGAGAGTGTGTGTAAGTTACAGAGGTGGTGTTGCAGCGCACGGGATACTTAGTATTAGTCTTAAAGCCCTAAATCTTCTTATCCAGCCACCCGTTACAGGAGCAGATCAAACTGTGGCTGAGAAAGGAAGGAAAGGCAAGATAGGATGAAACGGATGTGATAAATACAAAATAATATTAAAAGCTGTAAATGCTCCCTTTAACTCATTATTATCTTAATGTCTGCACAGCCCATGGTGAAGCCATCTCCCTGGGGCAGTCACCAGGGCAACGGCTGGGGCTCCGGGGGAATGTCCTGGGGCCGGGACCACCGCAGAGGGAGCGGCATGGGCGTACCTGGCTCAGTCAGTCACGTCTCACCCCTGAAGAAGCCCTTCTCGAGCAACGTCATCGCTCCTCCCAAGTTCCCACGCTCTGGCGGATCACTGGGACCTAAGTCCTGGATAGAGGAGAACATGTTTCGCACAGACAGCAACAGCAACACCTTGTTGCCCCTGCAGGTATGTGTTTTGGGATGTAGCTGCATTGGCTGCTGTTGGTGGTTTTGTAGGATAATTGGTTTGGTGTGTATGGGGGTAACAGAAGGGTTTTTGTTTGACAGTGTGAAAATCAGTGGCTTTAAAGGTGGGAAAGACCTGGTGACAGAGGTTTAAATCAATCATGTGAATTAGATGTTAGACAAAGGAAATGAGGAGGGTCTGTGTGAGGGATAGTTTCACTTGACTTTCCTTGATGATGTAGAAACTAAAAGGGGATAAGAATTATTTCTATCAACAGAGAAACATAAGCAAGAGTTTGTAGACTTTGGGTGGAGTTTGAATCTTACGGGTTTCATCAAAGGTTTAAGCAAAACGTAGGGGCTGGGTTGCTTTTATTTTCAGGAAGTTAAAGTCTTTTGCCAGTACTAAGGCTGCTAAAACTGTTTACTTGCCCCATTTTAAAAAAACAAGTCTTATTTCATGTTTCAAGTTGTGGTCTACCTAAATCAAAGTGTCATAAAGACAGGCCATTCTCAGTGATTGTGTTTACATGCACAAAAATTACGTTTTTTTGGCCATCATTCTGGAAGAAACGTATCTATATTATGCTGGTTATGTGGCTAATTAAAAGTGAATATTCCACTAATACATATCCAGGTGACAAACTCACTCTTTCACTGCTTTAAACACTTTTGTGAACATACCTGTTTTGTAATGTACGAAACCTTCCAATATCCAAATCTTTCATGATATTTGAAAGTCGGTGTGTTTCTCCCAGTGACCACAAATGTGGGCTTTTCTTTTGGTTATGAATCTGTAGCCTGGCTTGGCAGAGCTGACCGTAAACAAGAAAGGGGCTATGTGGAGCAAACAGCAGTAAAAGATGAGACGTGCCATATACATGCCTAAGCAACATATCACCACATCCATTCCTATATCTTCATCAGAAAATGTTACATTCACAGAATATGCTGTTTATGTGTCTAAATTCTCAATATTGTCATATTTGTCATATTAGTGAGAGATTGTTGTGCACTTAAATAAACTGAGGGACTCTACTATAATTAGTACATCTATTCTCCCCTGTTAATTCTACAGGGTCCAGATGGTCATCGTTTAGTCATATTTTAATCATATCTCTCTAATTTTCCTGCCAAAAACAAAATTCCCATTTGTTCTCAAAATTTGATTAATCTTTCGTGTCCCTGATACAGTGCTTTTCCTGGCTCAGAATGGGCCTCTGTGGGATGACTAAGTGCGGTGACTTACCTAATTTGACTACATTTTCCTATTATTTCTGACCATTTCTTAAAAAATTAGGTCTGTTGTGTGTTAGTAAATGAAATCCCAATTCACAAAACTGGTTTAAAAAGATTATTTTATTACAGTTACCTCCTGAGCAGAAAAATGTTTTTACCAGCACTAAAAACATTAACTGATTTGTAACCCCAGAATACATTTATGTAGTGTCTTGTTGTTGCTATCTTCAGTGAATGTATCGAACCCTACTTCGTGATACAGAGCCGATCCTCCGACATCCACATTTTATGCAAATAAAGCTGCATGTATTTAATTTTTAGTTACACTCGATATGCATCACTTACGTACAACGCATAGCATGTAGCACGTTTCAGAATCAAGGCTTACAGCACAAATCAGACCAATCACAAATTTGGCCCACGTATCACTTTAGGTTCTTATTCAAAGTTGTATCTGTGATCGTCATAGTGACACATCTCCTGTGCACACACCAAACTAAACCTCGCCTGTAGCTTCAAGCTAACAATCTAGCTCACACACAATGCAGCAAAACAAAAAGTCATCATTTGCATTGTGATTTGATGTTTGAATCCTCATTCTAGCAAAGATATAGAGTCCTAGAGAGGAAACACAGCCTTCAGAAAGTCTCCCCTGGGATATAGGCACTTAGAACAGTGTTTTACTTGTTTTTATTGATCTTACTGGATTCTTATTTATGAGACTCTATTGTTCTCTGAAACTCCATGCATAATATTATTCTCTTTAAAAGTTTATTATTTCCAGTGTGACTTCTATCAACAGAGCTCAGTGTTGCAGTTTAATCCTTCTGTAAAATCATTCAGTTGCAGGCTTTATGTAAGAGACTTTTTACTGTTGAAAAACTGCACAGATTGGACACCCAAAAGTGCATCCCTTGATTAAAAGATGCCACGCCACTGCTCATAATTTAATGTGTCTCTTAACACACAATTAATATTGAGTAAAATCCATAAATCCTCTCAAATTATGAGTTACTTTGCTTGCTACTGCAGCCTGTTCTTATATTTTCTGCGTAAATCAATTCTAAGACTAATACAACTATGACCATGACTCATTCAAACCAATCCAATGATATCACCTCATTAATGAGGTCACCAAATGGTATGACTGTTGCTATGAGCTCAAATTATTAGTGGTATCAGTGCCAAGAAGTACAGCGCTTCCTATTTCAGGAAACAGACCCGACTGCATGGATTGTTAATTTCCATAAACAGTGTCACCACTAGAATTTTTCAGATTCCAAGTCTTTTCCTTCCTTCCTGTCTGTTTAATGTTTGGCAGTCAGTGACAGACTGTATCTCTGCCGTGTCATGTTTTTAACATCACACAGAGGTAGACTGGAGACAATAGGAGCAGCACCTCTGCTTTCAGTTCATGTTATGCCTTTAGTAGGGCTAGTCACTTGTTATTTCTTTAAAAAGGCCATATGTTTCCTACAATTAACTCATGCTATCACCCTAAAATACTATGATGTTAAAGAAACAAGATCATCCAGCCAGCGTCAGGTTTCCCATTGCTCATTCTCATCCATTACATCAGACAAGTCAAGTCTTTTTGTGAACACAGATCCTTCCTGGATCCTTGGCCAATCATGAAAATTGCCCATAAACTAAATGACCAACACTAAACAGTATACAGGTTGCTACTTAGCACCTCAAAGAAAAAACACTCGCCTCATTCACTGTATTGATGTGGTGACAGAAATATCACAGAGAGATTTCTCCAAAGCTGGAATAATTACATGGAAAAATCTGCATGGGTAGATTCTGTGAGAGGGAAATGGAAAATTAAGCTCATTTAAATTAACTAGTGGTTAACACATTCGCTTGGCAAGTGAATGGTCCCCATTTGATTCCAGCTGGAGACACGAATCTCTTTTGGGGTCATGTCAGGGAACGCATCCAGCATTAAACTCAGCTACCCGCTGTGGCGACCCCTTGTGGCAAGGGAGCAGCCGAAAGTGGCTTTCTTCGCCCTTTAAATCTGGCAGTTTTATAACATAGTAAGATTAGTGTGACCCTGTTAATCATTCTCAAAATGAACCAAAAGGTTTGGTCAAAAAGCTCCAAAACTGTGCCAATAAAAATAAAAAAAACATGCATGATTTAAAGTTTGGCCCCTTCAAGGTTGTCTCTTTGTGAAGCTCTGCAGTGCTCCAGCACTCCTGCTTCATTTGGATCACTGCCTGGACTAAAGACTTGCACAGAGAGCAAATGTAAACTTCTGGCTCGAATTGACCTTGAACTTTTGCACATGACACTGTGTACCCTTGTACAGTGCAATGAAACTGTTTTTGGTTATACCAGCACAATTGTCACTAATCACCAGTCGTGCTTGTGAAATTTGGCTCCCTGTGATTTCGTCCTCTTACCTAAAATGAAGTTCAAGTTGAAGATTGACCATCACAAATGCAAGAAGTCGAAGGGAATAGCAGCTAAATTTAAATATAGTAAGTTCTTATGGGTGGAGCTCTGAAACATTTTGAAGGTATCTTGTATTTTCAGCAATTATATATTAGTGTGTGATCATTTTCTGAATTACTGTTGCATACACAGAAGCGACATGCTGCCATCAACTATCATAGAGTTAGGAATTTAACCTGCCATTATGCTCCGTGTTATAAGGTAGATTTGGGACTCTTGCTAGAATATGAAGAACATCTACTTCACTGGCCTGCTGATAAACTCCTAACCTCCATCTCAGCTCTATGTTGAAATGCCACTCCTGGTTTTAGTTTCCATTTTCTCTCTGTCTGCCTCTTGGAAGCAGTCCAGAGATCTTGGGGAATCCGTTGTGTAGGCTGCCTGTAAACTTACCTTCAGACTCCTCAAGTGAATAAATATGGAAAAAATGTTAATCCAAGCGTGAGCTACATGTTAAGCCAAATACCCTGTGCTTCAAAGGTTTTATTATTCATAAGCCAAGTCTGAAGGTGTGTGAGAAACGTGAGGATTTATTCGTGCGCCATGATGTGTGTTTGTTTTGTCAAACTCTGGATGATAAGAAAACATCATCTGTTTTTTCAGGATCGCTCCAGAATGTACGACAGTCTGAACATGCACTCCCTGGAGAGCTCTCTGATTGACATCATGCGGGCTGAGCAGGATCCGATGAAAGGTAAGTTGGCCTTTCCCTTTCAGTCTTCGTTCGCGGGGTCAGATGGAGGCGATCGTGTTCACAGAGGCAACCCAACATCGTGCAGGGAAGTGACAGGCCCATTGCTCCCAGAGCTGTGTTGTTTTTCCACACACCAGCTTATTTTCTCCCTGCTGAGAGCTTAATACTTGTGCCACCAGCTGCACATTTACATGACCTTCCAGCTCTGATCCTGTTCCTACTTAACCTGGGCAGCACACAGATCTGAGTAAGAAGTGGAGGACAGGAAAAAGAGAAACCATGGCGTTCTTCTTTACTTATGTCAGAAAACATCTGTAACTATCAGGCATGTGTATTTTACAACTTAAAGATATATTAACAGATGTGAGTAACTGCTGAATTATTCCTCACTTCTTGGCAGGAGCAAGCAGAGAATGTACCATAGTGTGACACTGTCCTGGCCTCCTGTGCTCAGCTGCTGGACATCAGAGGAGCAGTGTCAAATAACAGCTCCTACTGACGGCTGCTCGTAGCTCTTTTACAGCCTCACAAGCCAGAGACACTCTCACTTTAAAATATTACAAAGAAAGAACATCACTGATAAAAACCAGACAGTTCAGGTTTGCAAACGTATAAAATTTCCTATGTGGATTTTTTCATTTGCAGTTGGCTAAGATTATTACTCAACCTGTGCCCTCCTTTCTTGGGCGAGTTTCTTGTTTTTCCTGCCGGAGCAGATGGAGAGGACATGGGCCAGTGTGCGCAGCAAAGGGGGGGGGTCTACTCTAATTTTAGATGTGATCACACTTTCACACGCTGCATATGACAGCTAAGAGAGGAGATGAGAGGGAAGGAGGGTCTGCGCTGCCATTTATAGCATTGCCATAGTTAACACAACACAGCATTCTGGCTACGAGCTCCAAAATGAAAGACCTCATAAGCCAACACATTTTAAATATATTTGCATCTTATTTGTGACTTCATTTATTTGAAGGTGTTTCCTAATTAATGCTGCTGTCTAGAATATGACATTTCTGACTTTAGTAGGATTGAAAATCACAGTAAAACTAAATATGATGGAAAATAGTGTTACTATTACAAGTCATTTTTTTCCTCAAACATTTCCTAAGCAGAATGTAAGAAAAAGGGGGAAATTGTCTTGTTCAGCCCAGATACTTGCCAGATGTTTTCTTTAAAATGGATGCTGTTATTGCCTTCATTTAAATACAAAAAAAATTTCACTTTAGGTTGGTGGGAAAGCGGATATTACAGTAAGTGGTCATTTTTGGAGATACAAAGAGCTTTTGTTCCTCTTTGTGCTCACTTTAGACATGTGACAAGACAGTTGTAGTTTTTTCTGTATGCATTTTTGTGTTTTTATTCACATGTACATGCATTGGCTTTGCCCTGTCTTCTCCATCTGCTCTATGTCTCATTCCTATTTGTGTGTGTGTGTGTGTTATGTTCGCATGTGTGATATGTGTGTGTCTGTTTCTCACATCAGGCCGTGTGGGATGCCCTAACCCTGGGGCTGATGGCCTACTCATGCTCAATGGTAATTATCTCCTAGCATCATCCTCCTCTGTGTCTGCAGCTCTCATGATGCTCCCACCATTACTCTTTAGCCTCATTAGACACTCACTGTGGAACAGTAAGGCCATGCTGTGTCACCTCTGGTACATCTGCTGTAGAAATGAGAATATCTGACAGTACCTGTTAAATGGGTTCTGTTTTTTTTTTTTTTACCAGCCGTTCAACAGTTTTTTGCACTAAGTACTGTTTGTTAGCATTAAAATTACTATGTGGTAGAACTGAAAATTTACTGTACTTGTACTTGACAAAGATTGTAATAGGTTACCTCCAGTTAAATTTTCTGTGTTAATTAGAATAACTGTTGTCCTGCAAAGTCCCTCTTTTTTTCTTTTTTCTTTTTTTTTTTTCAGCCTCACATTTGGAAACACATTGAGTTGTCAAAAATAAAATCGTGTTTTATAACAGTCTTAGCAGGACATAAATCAGGGTCAGACAACATTTGGGAGTAATTATGGGTGTTTTTTTTTTTTTTTTTTTAATAGGTTTTGGTGTTTGCCATTTCCTCCTGAGACCCAATAATCGGAAAATAATTTTTGTCCTCTTTTGGAGGCCATCTATGCTGCTGTCTGTGATGAGACTTCTTGTCCCTGCCAGAGTACATTCAGGGGTTTGGGCTTTACTGGTTTTCCTTGTTTTGGCTTTCTAAGGAGTTACATCACATTTAGAACCTTTTTATGGAAAAAAGAAAAACATATTTGTATACATGTTGTCATTTTTAGGCATCTGGACTTTCTGTCTCTCAGAACTTAACATGTATGAAGTTTAGCAAAATGATAATTTTTGTTTTGGGTTTCAGGAGGATTTAAACCCTTTAAAAATACCTCAGTCAATTTTGCTTGTTAGTCACTGACTTAAATGATAGGTGGTTGGGTAAAGAGGTTATGTGCAGATCAGCAGATTAAAGTCTACAGTTACAAATGCCCTCTGAGAAATGTTTCATAGCTGAAACTTGCACTCTTGTACTTTTCTACATGCAGCCAGGAGCTATGGGAGGCGTCGAGGTAAATTCAGCTTTCTGTAGCGTGTCTCTTTCCTTGTTGCTTTTTTTCTTGTGGCATGTTTTATTGCATAAATAGATACCAAACTGAGGCCTTAAGTCTGGACTGAGACTTCACTGTTTTCTGCTTTTAAATTTGGGAACACAGACTTTTTGTAGTGTTTTTAAAATCATCCAAATTTGCTTGTCAAATTTATGATTGACTATTAAAAAATATGCTAAAAATACTTTTAAAAAATGTGTTGTTTTAGTATCCAGACATGCATTAAGTTAGGGGTTTCATGTTTGGTGATGTTCATAAGTAGTACTGTGCCTCTGCTTTATGGAAACCCAAAGTATAAAGACCATTACAGAGTGCAGCACGAATGAGTCCTACTTCACCTTGTCTCAAAATTGGTGTTTTGTTTTTTTATTTAAATTTTGTGTAGGTTTTTGATTATATGCTTAAAATAAGGTCTGTGGTTAACAGGAGCTTTAGACATTTTCACATTTTGTTCCCCACTTGTGAATTTTGAAACTGTATCCCAGAGAAGGCTTCTGGTAACAAACAAAGGACATTACTGATAGTGATGCTGAAGTCATGCAGTCAGGGTGTAGTTTTATTTATAGCCTAACATTAGTATTTTTACTTCTGCCAAATGCATGCACACTTTTTAAAAAAAAAAAAATGCAAAAATGGCTTGAATTTGTGGAGATTATCTTAAAAACCGAGTGAGGTATTGGTTACTTCCTGTAATGACATGCCAAGCGAAATTTGAAAGAGAACTTTTATTTCCCACAGAACTTATTTTCTGCAGAAATCCAAAACCCTGTAGAAAAATCCCATTAGCTTTTTTGGTACTTCTGAGTTAGCCTACAAAAAACATAAAAAAACAAAATAAATAAATAAGTAAATAAATGAATAATTAACAAGAAATTTGTAAAATAATAAATTATTAAAACAAACTCATTCTTCTGAAATATTATTTTATCATTCGTGTTCATAATAACAATAATTTTATTACACAAAACCTTATGCCCTCTGCTTCTTAAGGTTGCAAGCTCAACAACTACTACGAGATTTAGGCAGTTAGGCCCTGTTAGCTAGAGGCTGTCGATGTTAATGAACACCTTATACAGACAAAGAAACAAGACTTCTGCAGCTTAACAAATGTGCACTAAACAGCTAACCAGCTAGGTTTTGAACTTACAGTATTATTAGTCAGTGCTGGTTTGCTTAAACTCACCCAGAGAACATCACTTTAAAGAAGAGTAAGAAACCAAGCTCACAGCCCCAACCATTTGGCCAGCTAGGTAGGATGTGGAGCCTTAGTAAGCTAAATAAAAACTACATCTGTGCTTGTGTATTAATGTAGAGCAGCCATAGACTGTATAAAAGACAGACATAGCCACCCTGACACCACCTGTTGGTTTGTGAAGTCCTGTTATGAAGCTATGAGCTGAGTATTTTTGCCATCTCCATCTTGGTGTTTTGGAACCAGATGTGATGAGCAAGAGGTGGACCTCACTGTGAAACAACAAGCTGTTATCCTTAATAATCCTCTTAGAATTTACAAAATGGACTTCATATTTTCTTCAGTATGATCTAAAACCAGCTGTTTAGCCCATAAAATCACCAGGAAAGTGTTTACTGAGGCCCCAGAGAAAGGGAGGTGAGGTTCATTTTCCCATAGACTTCTATACAACTGGGAGTCTTTTTGCAACCACGAATCGCCCCCTGGTGGCCATTAAAAATATAGCAGATTTAAGCCACTTGTGTATTGGCTTCACTTTTCAGACTCAGAAGCTGAGTCCATCCTTCTTATACTATAATAGCAGCACTTACTTTGCAGGCTAAAGACTTTTGTCCAATTTATATCATTTTATGTAATATAATGTAAAATTTATGATGAATTAAAATGAAACACATTTAACTTCTGTAAAAATTATCTGTAAATGGTTATAAAAATATGGATGATTTAATAATAAATTGAGTTTAATTTTTTTAGATATTTCTCTCGTTTCATTTATATTTGCTACATAATGAATTATTTTATTATTTATTATTTCAAAATTAGTTGTGTTGTCTAGTTATATTGAACACTTTGGGACTCCATACTGCTTAGCCATTATATTAACAGCTTTGCTCCCCACAACCTGCCTTTCCACACATGCTTTATCTGCCACGCTGCTCAGAGTGGAGCACACGATTGCGTGTCCCAGTCTCAGATCTGTAAAAAAACAAACTGTACGTAATCCTCACTTTAAGCTGGTGCTTGGCCTCACAACCACTCAGCAATAAAGCGCAGTAAAAGCAGAAACATTATTTTATAGAAAGCCTCTCCTCTCAATATGTACCCGTCATAGCAGAGATATAAAATTGCCTCAAGCAGAGGAAATATGACTGGGATCGGATACATATTTGTGAGGGTTTCTGCTTGTGAATGTTTAATAGCATGTTTGACATTTGCTGTAGCTTTGCCTGCTTTTTATTTCTCCACCAGGCCGCTCCTCTCTCTTCCCTATTGATGACAATCTCCTTGATGATGGCCATGGCAACCAGGGTGTCCCAGGAGTCCTTGGCTCCCCCAACTGTTACCCTCACCAAAATGGGGAACGTATCGAACGCTTCTCTCGTAAGGTTTTTGTGGGAGGTTTGCCTCCTGACATTGATGAAGGTGAATAAAGCAAGTATTTCATGATTGTGTTGTACTGCCAGTCTTGAACCTTTTTATTCTGTCAGCTGTCTCACTCTTCACACATCTGTTCTTTTTTTCACATTTCCTTAGATGAAATAACCTCAAGCTTTCGCCGCTTTGGTCACCTTGTGGTGGACTGGCCACACAAAGCAGAGAGTAAATCCTACTTTCCACCTAAAGGTATTAGCAAAAGCAGCAAACTCACTTATTTATGGATGCTAAAACCAGCTGTATTTACATTGAGCTTCCACGGTATTATGATATGATGCAAATAAGTGGGTGTCATTTGAATACTGACAAACCAAGGAGCACCTTTGTTATATCCTCTCTTATACTTCTATGTGTAAACATTGAAGCCTTTATATATACGTTTCCTAGGATATGCGTTCCTGCTGTTCCAGGAAGAGAGCTCGGTGCAGGCTCTGATTGAAGCCTGTATGGAGGAGGATGGGAAGCTTTACCTGTGTGTCTCCAGCCCCACCATCAAGGACAAACCTGTGAGATTTCCACAAAGACAAAAAAAAAAGATTTAAAAGATGGATGTAGCTTCTGAGTGTGAATAGTGACCCCAACATGGAAGTGACTTAAACTGACTTAATTATGTCCAACAGCCAGGGTGGGGGACTAATTTGGTTGCAGAAATGTGATTAAAACAGCAGAAAACGTGGCTACCACCATCTTTTATATACAGTCTGTGGTACAGCAGTACCAGCTCACTGTGAAAAGAGCTGTATTGCCACTGTTTTCTTAAAAAACAAAAAAAGGTGATTTAATCTTGTTTGACTTGGACTCCAGGTGCAAATTCGTCCTTGGAACCTGAGCGACAGCGATTTTGTGATGGATGGATCTCAGCCCCTTGATCCCCGCAAGACCATCTTTGTGGGCGGTGTCCCTCGTCCCCTGAGAGCAAGTAAATACACCCAATTTGTTTTTCTACAACCAGTGTTGAATCTCAATAGGCAAGAATTCGTGATGTACGTAAGGCACTAGACATGATAACTAAAACCAGCTTCTCTTCTGTTCTGTCTCACATCTCGCATCTGTTTTTTCACGTATTTAAATTAATCTCTTTGTCCTCTGTTCGTCCCTTGACTAGTTGAGCTGGCCATGATTATGGATCGTCTCTATGGTGGAGTGTGCTACGCCGGAATTGACACAGATCCAGAGCTCAAGTACCCAAAGGGGGCGGGACGAGTGGCTTTCTCAAACCAACAGAGTTATATCGCTGCCATCAGCGCGAGATTCGTCCAGCTACAGCACGGTGACATTGATAAGAGGGTATGGCCCCCTTTCATTAACATTTCCCTCATCCTTGACTTTTTAGTGGGTTTCTGCATTCTTTTTAATTAAATGTTAACACTTTTTTTAAAACCTAAAGAAAAAGACCAAATGGATGTGGTCATTTGACTTGTAGAAACCTCAGTGCTCAGTGTAGTGGTCAGTGAAACACTTGATTTCACTGTTCAGTGTTTTTATATACACACACTACCAGTCAAAAGTTTGGACACACCTTCCCATTCAATGTTTTTTCTTTATATTCATGACTATTTACATTGTAGATTCTCACTGAAGGCATCAAAACTATGAATGAACACATATGGAATTATGTAGTAAACAAAAAAGTGTGAAATAACCCAAAACATGTTTTATATCTTAGATTCTTCAAAATAGCCACCCTTTGCTTTGATCACTGCTTTGCACACTCTTGGCCTTCTCTCAATGAGCTTCATCAGGTAGTCACCTGAAATGGTTGTCACTGCACAGGTGTGCCTCGTCAGGGTTCATTTGTGGAATTTCTTGCCTTCTTAATGGGGTTGGGACCATCAGTTGTGTTGTGCAGAAGTCAGGTTGGTACACAGCTGATAGTCCTATTTGAAAACTGTTAGAATTCATATTATGGCAAGAACCAATCAGCTAAGTAAAGAGAAACGACAGTCCAT